>JAOBRD020185915.1:0-26137 GCA_027575215.2 Hydrozoanthus sils | reverse complement strand
CCACAGAGCAAGAAAGACACAAAGTAACACTTAAGGCAGGTAAAAGTTCCTTTATTTCATTATTTACAGTGATAACGATGAAATTCGTAGTTCCCATACAAAGTCTTTGCTCGATACAATACTCATTCATAGTATTGGACTCCTGTGGTAGCACAAAGGTTAGAGCATCCGACTAGAACGCGAGGTTCGTGGGTTCATTTCCCATTAGGGGCTTGGATTCTTTTTCCGAGTTTCTCTTTGTCTTTAATATCATTTAATAATATTTTTGGTGATAATAATAATAAAGTTTAACTAACAATAAAACTTGTTTGGAAATAAATGAAAGTTGGAAGGAAGTGGTTGTTGTGACTCACTTGTTTGACAGTTCAGCCCCGTGTACCCAGCTACGCAAGAACACGTGTAGCTATTCACACCATCTGTACATGTTCCGCCATTTTGACATGGATCAGGGGAACACTCATCAATGTTGGTTTGACAATCAAGCCCCGTGTATCCAGCTACGCAAGAACACGTGTAGCTATTCACACCATCTGTACATGTTCCGCCATTTTGGCATGGATCAGGAGAACAGTCATCAATGTTTGTTTGACAGTTCAGCCCCGTGTATCCAGCTACGCAAGAACACGTGTAGCTATTCACACCATCTGTACATGTTCCGCCATTTTGACATGGAGCAGGGGAACACTCGTCAATGTTGGTTTGACAATTAAGCCCCGTGTACCCAGCTACACAAGAACACGTGTAGTTGTTCACACCATCTGCACATGTTCCGCCATTTTGACATGGATCAGGAGAGCAGTCGTCGATGTCTAAGAACAAAATAAGTTCTAGTGCTTTATTCGTTGAAAGTCAAGTGTTATAGTACGGTTTTCATTATTACGTACTTAGCTGTTTTTGAAAAACAGTATTGATTCACAAATATTCTTTCTTTTAATCAATTTTAAGATTGTTTTCTCAATTTTTGCTTGTGCTTGTCAAGTTCCTTCAAAAGTAAGTTTTATATAGTACCACACATACCATCAAAAGAAAAGTAAAAATTAAAATGTTCCATTGAAATTAAGAAAAACACGGAACAGGATAAATTCTAGAAGGGCGAAAACATTAAACAGCGTAAAAAATATCTGTTGCACATGCCAATTCTCAATGTATATTGTTCCTCCTCGAGCTGTTTTGTTGTTTTTATTATTTAGGATCGACGTCCTTGTGGACGGAAATAGTACGTGTTTGTTATCACAAAATACATAATATAATGGCACTACCGTTTTTACATTTGTGCCCGTGTCACAAAGCAAGTTAAGAAACACTGACCCGTTTGACAGTTATTCCCGGTGTATCCAGCTGGACAATAGCAGGTGTAACTGTTAACCCCGTCAGTACATGTACCACCGTTTTGACATGGATTTGGGGAGCAGTCATCGATATTTGTTAACGTTTTAGTAAAGTTACAATTTATTTTACTTAGACACAAGGAAACTAAGAAAACAAATAAAAACCGATAGCCGACTTACTCCTTTCACAGTTGATATCACTGTACCCTGCTGCACATGAACACGAGTAATTGTTGATGCCATCTCTACATATGCCATCATTTTGGCACGGGTTTGGTGAGCAGTCATCAATGTCTGTTATAAAATCAAATACAGGATTCCTTAAGTTATTGTTAAATATGGTTTCTACCGGAAATAGCGAAATTTGACGTACAAAGGATAAACAGTCAATAAAAAAAACAATTAATACGTTTGGTAAAGTTTTAAGTTGCACACCATGGATAAATAGATGATTCTCACGTTTCGAAATGTAGTCCTTTTCCGAAGTAAAAAAAGTGAAAATAGGTAAAGAGATGGTCATGAAGTCATGTTGTAACTGATTATACAATAATTGTGAAACAGTATTTAGATACACAAAAGTAAACAAAGGGATAAAAAGGGCTGGAGAAAATTATAAAAGAGAAAGGGGCAGAAGTAATACAAAGTTAGTTAAACGCAAAGAAATAATTTATGTGTTGTTTCAAAACACTTGCAATTTCGCGTTGCCTATTGCTCAATAGACATGAGTAGCTTATCCAACTAGATTCTAGAATTGACGATAGTCTACTTTCTGGTTTCTACTGGTTTACCCATTCGGACTAAACAGACGCAACGAAAAATAAAATAGACGTTCTCATCATCACATATTACCGGATATTTAAGGTGTTCTGCCTGTCACTACTTAGTCATATATTAACTACTATTACTATTGTTAACTTAGAATTCATATTTTAGAACCGTTATATTATCACCTCACTCCAGCTTTGGCTTAATAAAGAATAGCACGGCTACTCAAAATATTGCCATTAAACCTGCCCAAATATGATGTTGTTGTAATAGCCCTGTACTCGTATTTTTTTTTACACACCGAGGGTGACGTCTGTTACATGCATCTCTAAACAGGAGATCCAAAATCCAATTTATCTTGCGTCGTGTAGTCCTTTGCATTCAAAAGAATTTACCCTAAACAGCCCGGGGGGGGGGCGGTATCTCCCTCCCCCCCAGGTATACTTTCGTGAATAACTTTACAATGTATGGCAGTACGATACTGAAATTTTATTGGAAGTCTTTTGATATGTGTTTCACTGTGTTCCACATATTATTGTTGCCATGGCAACCACAATGTCAAAGGCCGATTTTTGCATTTTTAAAATCATCTTGTTTTAGTAGCTTAGGTACAACGCAATAACAATTTTGGAAGTGTATACTAATCAAAACTTAGCAGTCCAAGGTTTGTTTTCAAGATTTGCAGCAAACATGCCAATCAACTTTCAAAACAATGCATTATGAGTTTTTTCTGTTTTTTCAAAGTTTCTATTTTTTACTATTCTTTTCAACCTGCGTGTAAAGTTTCGTTTGTAAATAATATGCTAGTGTAGATATTTATTCAAATATTAACTTCAGATCCATTTAGAGCAGCCTAATTGTAGCTATCTACAAAAACATAAAAGAAACACGTTATGTATGACGTCATCAATACGTCACTAGAATTTTTTATGGTTATCACATTTCCTAATTGAAAGGGTGTTGCAATTAAATTTAGCAAAACACATTCTTTCCTGTTGTTAATAAAGATCTGGGTTCTGTACTAAATATAACAAAAAATATGACATCTCCGATGACGTCATTATGATGTCATTAGTAATTTATCTCACCTAACTCCAAAAATAGGTAGCTCTTATGGTGATTACTATTTGTGCAGAAAATCATCACTCGAAGATGAATAGAAAAAAAAATTAAAGAAGGGGGAGGGGGGGGGAGACGGAATCCGCCCCCCTCGGGCTGTGACACCTCTATTGGCTAATAGATTGACAAGCCCATTCATTCTATCAATTGCCGATAGAAATTAAGAGCAAGTTTTCTACATGTTTTAGTAGAAAAAAACTCGAGAGTAAACAACAGAACTGCAATAATTTGTAGCTTATAAAATTTGTTTTTTCAGTTCTCATGTAAACAGTTTTTGCATACAGATGTGCTCAAGAGTCTGTCGATTGAAATATGTTAAATTAATACTTCGTCAAAGATATGTCACTTTTTTCTTACCTATTAATTTTTCAACAATATTTTGTTGTTAGTTTTGTTTTACCTAGAACTTTTTTTTAAATTAGAAGCTTTAAGACGTCTGTAGACGCCATATGTTAGTCACTATCTATCACGAATGCTGCAATCTGATTGGTTCCCTACACGCTTTCTATCAAATAATAGATATAGCGTCTGGTAATTAAACATAACGACTACATGTGCACTTCTATATTTTAAGTCTTTTTTGCTGACGACTTGAAGCTTCTAATTGACAAAAAAAAATGTCCAGACAAAGCGAAGGCAGCAAAGAAATATGATATAAAAATTTTGGTCGGTGTATTGAGAGTGGACTTGGGGCCCATGGCAGAGGGTCAAGTGGCAATAATTTACCTGTCTGACAGTTGCTTCCAGTGTACCCGGTTGGACAAGAACACGTGTAGCTGTTTATACCGTCTGTACAGTTACCTCCGTTTTCACATGGATTGGGCAGGCAATCGTGGATGTCTAGCAAGCAGCAAATAGCCATTTAGGTAATACATTGGTCTGTAACTACTCTAGTTATTCGAGTAATTAAAATTAAAATTAACTGCATATAAATAATATGTTGATTGTGTCGAATTTGGGTTCTGATTACACGAAAACACAAATATGCACAGATTAAATTTAGGCATTTATTTGTTTGTTTATTGTGTAGGGTACTTGTGATCGAATACAATCTATAAAGAAACAAACCGCAATTCGACTCAACTTATTTTTCTAAGCCTTTGTTTTGCTGTGGCAAAATTGGAAGCATTGTGCTTATTGTGGTTAAATTACTACCTATACAAATTCCGTGATTTTGCTCCTCTAGAGTCAGCCCACTATTCAGTTTTTTTACTTATAGTTTGTGCTGAAAATGACAATTTGCTTTCGTAGGAAAAAGCTTGATATACGCTCTACTTACTTGTATGACATCTGTTTCCAGTGAAGCCAGGTACGCATGCGCATGAGAAGCTTTCAATGCCGTCCGTGCAAGTTCCTCCATTGCGACACGGAGGAGGAAAGCAGTAATCGATATCTGATAAAAAAAAATAAAATAAAACAGTAAGCTGTGCTTTGAACACTTTTGTTAGTGTTCATTTGTTCTTTAGCACACTCTAAAGAGCACATTGTCAAATCAAAGGATATTATTAAAGGTTTATCTTTTGAAGATGTGTAAAATATAAAACAAACTCTTGTGTTTTTATTGCGTTCTTTAGCAAAGCTTAACAAATAAAAAGAAATAAAAAATGCTAAGTAAACTACGTTTAAAAATAAAACTTTCTTTTTACCCGTGCAACCATGTTTTGGTCCTATGATGCGATTTAAAAGTTTTACGTAAAATAGAAAAACAGCAGAAACTGTTAACCTGTTTCACAGTTGATTCCAGTATATCCGGTCTTGCAATAACAGTAGTACTTGTTGATACTATCTTTACACGTTCCTCCATTCTGGCATGGCTTGGGAGAGCAATCGTCGATATCTGTTGTAAACGGTGTATGAAGTTTTAGATATGAGCTAAAATCGTATACCCAGACAACAAAATATACGACCGCATACAAACTTACTTGTTTGGCAATTTTGTCCAGTGTAGCCCGCTGTACAAGAACATATATAGCCGTTTACACCATCAATACAGGTTCCACCATTTTGGCACGGCTCGACAGAGCAATCATCAATGTCTTTTCAAATAAAAAAGCAAAAAAAAATAGACTGTTTAGTATCTAATGCTTCCAGGTCATCATTTTATACCGTAATATGTGACGTCTAACTCCACAACACCAAATATAGTTGTCATGGCCAAATATTCCACATTAACTTACTGGTTTTACAGTCTTTCCCTGTATAACCTGCCGCACAAGAGCAACTGTAGCTGCTGGCACCATCCGTACATAATCCACTATTTTGACACGGATTTGGAGAACAATCATCGATATCTTAAGATTGATAAAGAAGGTTTATTAAAAATGTGCTTTACGAGTTCAATAAAAAAAAGAAATCATCCTTTTTTTCTGTCCCTTTTTGATTAGTATGACAAGTAATTAATAGCATTGTGAAAAATTGATTTCTTATTAAAAGTTTCCTAAGGTACACGATCAAATTTTGTAGGTTCTTTAAAACTTTTAAACAAACAATTAGATGTTCTATGTCTTAATTATCATAACTTGAAAATTGAAAAGCTAAACAACTTTTACTACTCTAATTTCAAACTACTTTAATATTCGCAGAAACGCACTCGACTGGCATTCCATTCCTGTAAAGCCTTTTACACAGGAACAAGCATAACTGTTAACTCCGTCTGTACACGATCCGGTTAAACGTGTAGCTGTTCAGGTTGAAACATTGATTCCGCTTTGAAATTTTACACAAAAATGTCTATGGATGGTTTTAATCATTTGGAAACATTTCAAGAAACATTGTCAGTTTGCAATAAGTGGATCGCCCAAAATAATTTTTTAAAAGATATGACGTAACAATAACGTGACATTGACGTAACTCAATAACTAGAATACCTAAAATTTATTGTTTTATGATATTCTATTTGACCTTCAAGTTTTATATCATTATTATTTTTCGTTCTATACTGCGGGCATTTTTCACCCACCCCCCCCCCCCCCCCCCTCCAAATCCGGTCTCTTGTAGCCTTAAAAACCCAGGATCTCTGGATAGAGTTAGTGAGCAGTCTAGTAGAGAACCGTTTGAAAACAAGAGTTGCTCATTAGCATTAGTTAAAGTGTCAATGGTACAGAACAATGTACTTATTGATTTGATAGCTCCAGCCAGTATAACCTGCTACACTGAATTTGCAGAAGCAAATCTGATGCAAACATCAAGGTTAAACATGAACCTATAGCGAATACCGTATTTACTGGCCCAGGTAAATATCATTGAGCAAATACGGTATTTACCATGTTTGCCATAGGTTTACTTTAGGTAAACACCATATTTGCATCCGATTTGCTCATGCAAAAGTGAAGCAAATCCAATTTTTGTCCAGTGTTATGAAAACAAACGTAAACCAACATACGCTTTCAGAAAGTTTATAATCAAGCAGCAACAATTCAATAAATCGATTGACATTTGATGAACTAAGAGGAAGCTAGAAGGAATCAAACATTGCCCAAAAACATCCACACAATTCGAATAAGGTACCTACTTGTCTGGCAGTCGAGTCCAGTAAAGCCTGCTAAACAAAGACAAGCATAACTGTTTACGCCATTTGTACAAGAGCCGCCATTCTGACAAGGGTTTGAAAAGCATTCATCAACATCTGTCTGACATTCTTTCGCTATGTATCCTGCTGCACAAGAACACGTGTAGCTGTTCACAGCATCCGTACACGTTGCACCATTTTGACAAGGGTTAGGGGAGCAGTCATCGATGTCTGTTTGACAATTAACACCCGTGTATCCTACTTCACAAGAACATGTGTAACTGCTCACACCATCAGTGCATATTCCATTATTTTGGCACGGATTGGGTAAGCAATCGTTGACATCTAAAAGGGAATGATAAGAACATGTTGTTCAACAGTTCTTAGTGCTCCAAGTCCGATGTCATTGATGGGGTTTTGAAAACTTCCTTAAATGTGGCAAATGTTTTTCTTTTTAACTAACCTGTCTGGCAGTTGCTTCCGGTGTATCCGGTTGGACACGAACACGTGTAGCTATTAATACCGTCTGTACAGTTACCTCCGTTTTCACAAGGATTTGGCAGGCAATCGTGGATATCTGTTCAAAAAGAGAGCAAAAAACCTCAATATGATGGAGCACATTGCGTTCACCTCTCAAATTTTTTTGGGAATTTGATTGTGGAATGAACTGCACATTGCATTTTGAACAGAGTATAAATTTTGTGTAGTGAATATACTCGCTTAATAAAAAGTACCCAAGGATATCGACTGCATGCAGCAAACATTTTATCATAAGGCATATAGAAAAGAGCACAAAAGGTTTCATGAACAGTCTTTCATGTTTTTATCTGTTTGGAAGCTACCTATCAACCAGACACACTCTTTTTTGTGTATCACAGCGAAGGAATTTGTTCCTCAAAAACCCTTTAATTTTTCAATTTATTGAATATATTAGTTTCAATGCTTTCCAATCATATGGGGCACAAAAACTTTACTTTTAAATTTACTGTTGTTCCTTAAAAACTAAGAGGAGAAAAATACTCACTCGTATGACACCTGTTCCCTGTGAAGCCTGGTACGCATGCGCAAGAGAAACTATTGATACCGTCCGTGCATGTTCCTCCGTGTTGACATGGTTCAGGAGAACAATCATCAATATCTGATAATAAAAAGAAAGAACAACCATTTACGATTTACTATCAAAGCAATACTAATATATTAAGTGACATTAACTTATTAACAAACACCTATCAAATGATCCTTGATGTTGCCCATGTAAAATGTAGTTGTAACGCTGACCATGAAACATTTAATCTCTTGGGTATTGGTTAATTTGTTTTACCTCTCTCACAGTTTATGCCAGTGTACCCTGCTTCGCAAAAGCATTTGTAGTCGTCGACACCATCTCTACAAGTTCCGTTGTTTTTACACGGGTTGGGCGAGCAGTCGTCAATGTCTACGGATAATCAAGGCGCGTTGATATTAGTAAATAATATAGTTAATATTAGTAAATAATATAGCTTAATGAATAATGCCAATAAAAAATTTTAACATTCTACTGCACAAGAACAAGTATAGTTGTTCACACCATCCGTACATGTTGCACCATTTTGACGAGGGTCGGTTGAACAATCATCAACATCTTACGAATAAAAGAAATTTGATTGAATTTGAGATATTGATTTGATACTGGATCTGGCTGATGTCGTAAATCTGAAACGTTGCACTATGTCCTGGTAAGGAGACAGCAAGTAAAAGGGCACTAAGGCCTCACGGGTAAGAAGGACTAAGCCTGTACTGAACCCTTAAAATATATTTGTGAGCCTGAATGTTAGCAGCCGTGGACAGCTGTTTTGGCCTTACTTGGCCTCATCAGCACGGCATAGCTAACAAACAGGCTCAAATTCCCACTGAATATATACACAATTTTGGGAAACAGTGATCTGGGAATCGGCTGATGACGTGAAATCTGAAAAGTTGCACTCAGGCTCAAAAATATTTTTTAAGGGTTCAGTACAGGCTTAGTCATTCTGACTCGTGAGGCTTAGTATCCTTTTACTGGCTGTCTCCTTACCAGCACATAGTGCAACTTTTCAGACGATACAAGCTTAAGTGAAGTGGGCAATGGCCACTCTTCAGCTGTCAACAGTACTTACCTCCTATAACTACCCTTCCGTCAGTTTAAATCTTTATATCAAACTATGCCTTAGAAAGGGTGTCGCATAAAAAGTTGTAGTAATTTTATAGGACAATATTTACTAGCTCAAAAGACCTCGACTTGTTGAAGTTTTTATCCAATTAAGACATCCTATAATCGACTCATTGCCTATACTAGTTTTTACTGTAAAGCTCAATAGACACATACAAGGGCTTGCAATGAGTTCCTATTTCGGTATTGAAGCTTCAAGACCGAACGCAAGTTGTAACACTTAAAGGCTACTGCCATAAACTAGTAATGTAAAATATACCACACGAATATATACATTTTTATGTACAAGTTCGAGATTGTTTTTTTTTTGGAAATTAATGTTAGACTCTTTTTAAAGTGCGGAGTTGATCAATACTTTCTGAAATGGAAAAAAACTATAAGCTCCAACATGTTCACAATCTTACTTATTTGGCATTCTTTTCCTAGGAAGCCAATTGGACAAGCGCATGTGTAACTGTTGAATCCGTCTGTGCACGTTCCGCCATTTTGACACGGGTTCGGAGAACAGTCATCAAAGTCTTGTGATAGTAAGGATAATAACAAAACCGTATTGTTAAGAAAAGAAGAAAAATTTCATTAATGATAGTAATGTTTTACTCTAATAAAAGTATTCAGCTCCGTCAATATCAACAATGCCATTAAACGCCTACAACTCAACTGAAGTAAAAAAGTCTAATGACTGGGAAGATTCAACAGCGTTACTCAGTTTCATCACCTAAAACTGCTGGTTGGCGGTGATCCCTTGAAACACAGTACTAGTATTATATATTTATTTACGCTTGCTTGCTATTTTCATTGATAAAAACACTTGTGATTTTTTTATTTCACTAAAGAACTGCTAGAAAAACTTGCCTACGGGCCGCTCGTTTTTCTCTAAGAACTTCTTTCGCCAACTAAAAAGTTCACGCGTGTTCATCACAGAACAGAGCGCGTACGCTCGTTTTATATTTCTGTATTACTTTATTACACAAAACCATAGATAATAGTAATATACATAGAAAACTTACAAGAACAAATTGTAGGACTCGATATATTCTTTTCAGTTCTATCGAACTTCTCGTATTTCTTATGATACATACAAGTATGATTATTTTGTAAATAAACCCCTTTCGGCGGCTGGTATATCGGAGGATAATGATAGATTGTCCGAAAAATGAACAGCTGGCCGAGAAGCGAAGCTTTGAAGGGCAAATGAGAAATTTTGAGGACAATCTATCAGCCGCGGACATTATCCTCCGATATACCAGTAAGCCAAAAAAGGGTTTTATTTATCTTATAACCCTCCCAATAATTTTTTTCTTAAAAAGGCTTTGTGTACAACTGCAGCGGTGAAAATTTTTCTCTTCTCCACACTAATTGAAGTTAGATGGAATGTAAACTCTCAGTTTTAAGCTTAAGATGTTTTACAGAACTTTGGAGACTCAATAGGTTTAGTTAAGCTTGTTATTGAAACTATTGTTTAGCGAAAGTGAACTCGCAGCTTTTTTTACCTTCAAACACGTTTACGGCTTACTTTGTCGACTTTTTTCCGCTGTCTGGCACTGCCTTTGAAACCAGGAATTTTTAAAAATCTTCGTTGTTAGACTCGGTGAAACAATTAATTTTCTTTTCTATCAATTTAAACTTATTC
Organism: Hydrozoanthus sils; assembly: GCA_027575215.2. Lineage (NCBI taxonomy): Eukaryota > Metazoa > Cnidaria > Anthozoa > Zoantharia > Hydrozoanthidae > Hydrozoanthus > Hydrozoanthus sils. Next base: position 15,599 of record JAOBRD020185915.1, on the reverse strand, counting down.
AAAATTTGAAAAATAACGTTTGTTGTTTTATTTAAAACTGATTGACAAAATCGCAGGGCAGTTATCAAATTGGAAGGGGTATATTCGCTGATAAACTACTTCCGATTTTGGAGCACGTGATGCGTTTTATTCAATGAGATTGCACGAATATTATTGGGTGGGTTATATATATCAATAACATTTTAAGAATATTCAGCCTCGACCGACAAACAAGACGACAAAGAGTAGAGTGTAGAAGAAGCTGCTTTTACCAATGGATTCCCGACTTTGACGTCAGAACATTGGCAATTTGCATATCTGAAAAACCTCAATAATTCAGTAACCAAAAGAGTTATTTTGATGAAATTAACGATATTTTTCTTCTTTTTCAAAATCCCTTTCTATCAGACTAAGTTACACGATAGTAATATATGCACTTTAACAGATTTTCATTTATTCGGGTTTATTAAGGGCAAATTCTAGTCACGTTTATGCACTAGGAGTTATGGATAAATGTAAAGGTCGCCATCCTTTGCGTGATCGCGAGTTGCAGGAACGCATTTTAAGACAGTGGAAAGTTAGACAAACGTAAACCTTATGGGAGAGGCCTACAACACTATCCATAATCATGATTGAAACTAGTCAGATGCAGACTAGCATGGTGGTTGAGATTCGAGAGGTTTCTTAGGCCCCGTCCACGTGTACCCGTTTTCAAACAAAAAGGGGACGACTTTTTGCTCCGTTTTCAAAAAGATTTGCGTTCACACGTATCGTTATCGTATCGTTTTCGCCCGTCCACACTACAATACGTATCTGTTTTGAAAACGCTTTTATCTCTTTCTGAAATATATGTATAATGTCAGATGTTATTTATTTAGACCTTAGAGCCTGTTTTTCTCTGGAATTGCGGCAAAAATTAAAAGCCTGGTTTCCAAGTGAACGGGGTGTTTTTAACAATTTTTTAAAAATGTTAAAACTACTTTTAATTTACTACTTGGGTCTAGGTTGAATAAATGGAAACCAGACCTGAATCGAAGTCATTGTGCAGATGACAATAAAGTAACATAAACAAAAAGCTATTTTTATACCTAAGTCACTCGTTACCCAAAATTCACGAGTGCTTAAAATGGACTTGGAAAGCATCACGATCAAGACAGAAGCCACGTGATAGCGCTTGTACCCCATTTTGGATACTCATCTACTCACGGTCGGTTGAGTAGTCTGGCGCTTGATCGTGTTGTTTTGGTGACGCCATTATTTTCAGATAGCATCGTTTTCCCCGTCCACCCTAGAAAACAGCGTTTTAAAACAGCATCGTTTTAAAATGGCTCCACTCTGGAGAGCGTTTTCAAATGGCTCCGTTTTCGATGATAGTTTTCAGCGTTCTCGTGTGGACAACAGCCGTAGTCTCCGTTTTTGTTTCAAAACGGATACATGTGGACGAGGCCTTAGGAACAAGATCTTAGATGGAGCACGATTTGGGGCATGTGAACTGCGTATCCACGATTTGTAAATATTCGTGACAACGATATTGATATTGGCAAGATTAAGAAACAACTTATACCTGGGAAGCGAAAAAGAAGTCTCGAAGAAACCGCGCAACTACGTATATCGTCATTTTTACATGAGCCAACTTGAAAAGTAATATTGATTCTGTAGTCAAAACGAAGTTCAACAGACGGCCCTGCAAAACCCTCAATTGATGCACAACTGTTAGGCTGATCCTTGCTTTTGACACAAATGTTGTGACTCTTGTCAGGCAGCATTACCATTTTTTCCGAGGATATAATTAGTTCAGCCCGGTCAATAATCGTCCCATGGTAACTACAAGTTAAGAGATAACAGTAATTAGTTTTAAGTTTAAGTTTTAGGAAGGGGTAGGTTTAAATATCTTAGTTCCAAAGCAGACAAAAAAGAATGAATGTATAAAAATTGCTGTTTTATGTGTTAACACGTGGACTCAATCAACTTGCAAAATAATATCAAAATCTTCAATCGAAGACTGTATTTTCAAACCCTTAAAAGGGATTTTATTTGATATTTATTACACTTCAATTTCTTTTTCACTTCATGATTTTTTCTCTTTTTCCTTTTTTCTTTATCTTGATCTAATAAATATATCGTTACACAGAGAGTTAGAAAACCATCGTCTTAATTTGAAAAGCTGACAAAACGAATTTCAAAAAAATAGTTTAACACTACTACCTTAAATGTGATTACCTTGAAACCATCCGAATCAGGTAGTATTTTGCGTTAGGCACACTTTTCCATTTTAATAGAACGAAGATCGATCCTACCGCCTCTGCTGCAATGCTGGTTGGTGCCTTCAAAGAAGCTGTTTGATCATTAAAGAGAAAAATTGAAACAATACATAATTATTACTACGCAGTAAATTGGATGTCAGATATTGGCAAGATTTTTACTTTCAGTGACTTGAAAGTAGTAAAACAACCCTTTTCAGCAAACTAAGAGGAAATAGATGTGTAAAACAACATATTGTCTTTAATTTAGCTCAATTAAATTGCAAACTTTTGAAAAGTTGATAGATGAATGCATGTGAAAATATGGCCGATAAATTTAATAGTAGACTTTGAGCTAATTTTCTCCACAGTGCCTTTGCAAAAGCAAATAGCAAAAAGTAGCAAAAAAATAGATAAATAAATAAATAATAGAAATAAGCTACCAGCACATTCTTGGAAAGTGTCGCACGGTTTTTCCTCCTTTGAAAGCCCGTCACAGGGAAGTCCGCCATTACTCGGTGGAGGACTACTGCAGGTTCGAGATCGTGTTTGTGTTCCTTCGCCACAAACTGCACTACACTCGCTCCAGTCACTCCAGACGCTCCATTTACCGTCAACTAAAAAATTAAAGTAATTTAGTTTAAAAGGGATACATTTGAAGCTCAGTCCCTCTGTTCTCGTCCTTTGAAAATAGGGGGCAGTCATTTAAAGCTTCTTTTCTCCTTTTTTTACCAACTGTGTTGCTTCCTTTTATTATTTTCTGGTAATATTCATTTCTTATTACATTGCAGGTCAAACGCCAAATCCTGCGCGCTGATTGGCCGAAAATTGGTCCAATAACTCCCATTCAGGGAAGTTATTGGACCGGTTTCTCATTAACGTGAGAGCGCAGAGATAATTGTTTGTTCCCTTTTACTGATCTAAAACTGAAGCCATGTAATAAATATCTTAATATCGTCGTTTGCTTGGTCAGTCCGGGAAAATATTTGCCCTCGTTCTTTCGCACAGACCTCGCTACGCTAGGTCTGTACTGTGAAAGACCTCGGGCAAATATTTTTCCGGACAGACCTCGCACTCGGTTATTAAGATATTTATAAGTTAAAATATCTTAGAGTTCAAAATTCACAAACAATGGAAGTGCTTATGAAAACATTTAAACTTTATGTTTTCATAAACATTTTATATTGCTTTAAGTTAGTTACAATTGCTTCAACTGAGAACACTTTATTTATCATTCACTGAAGAAATATGTTGTATTAAACTAGAAAAATGCGCAAGCTTCTCATTTCAAGCGACATTTAGGGAGTCTGAACTACTTCTGAAACCAGGGCCGAATACTAAACAACGGAGTTCAGGTACCTATTATAACGAGAACTGAATTGTCCAAAACTTTTACCTGGTAAGCGGAAAAGGATTTCTGGTGAAACTGCGCAGCTGCGTATATCGTTTATCTTACATGAACCCACTTGAAAAGTCATGTTTAGTTGGTTGTCGAAACGAAGCTCCATTGACAGTCCAGAAAAACCACCAACAGCTGTACAATTGCCTGGGTGGTCTCTATTCTTGATGCAAATAATGTACATGTTTTTTGACACCATTGTCAATTTTTCCGTGGATACAATTCGTTCCCCCCTGTCAACTATGTTACCATCGTAGCTGAAAGCAACAACAATCATGAACAAAACAAACTTCTTGAGTAACAGCTAAAGTATTTTTTCTATGAAACATCAACAATTACTCTTCAGTTTACCAATAAGCGTTTGAAAATTGTGACATTCATTTACATTAAACTTGTTCGAAATGGCTCTCTCTAGGTTTGCGTGTAGTTTGGAAAGTGTGACTTAAATAAGCAAACTGTGAGTACGAGTTGACGCAGGGTGATTAAAATCGTTGTCTACTTGGAGGAAATGAACAATGATATAAAAGTTCTGCAATTCGTAAGCAGACAAAATTAAACTACGAACTCGTTTTCATCATTACTAAGTTTCTGTGAAATGACCCGTCAGCTTTAGGTACATCGAAAAAAACCCACTTTGATTATCTCTTATTGAAAACACCATAAATGCAGTTAAAACTATGAATATAGTTTTATATAATATTTGCGATAAGGGTAATCCGCCATAAAGTTACCGAAGTATTTTTTTGCCGACGCCTTGTATGGGGTCAACTCTTGGAATCAAAAGTAGTGTGTATATAAATATTTTTCATTAAAAGTAAATATAACTAATTTTGCTGAGTCACGGTTGTCGACTCTAACAAAAGGTAAGCAGTTTAGAAGCCCGCTGATGTTATCAGGTGAAATAATATTTTCATGTGGAAAAGTTTAGGTCAGTTGTAATCTAGGTTTTGATTAGTTCACTAGATCTTGTTGGAGCACGTGGTCGCCTTTTGTTGCAGGGTTCTTTGTTTGTAAACGATGTAGTAATAACATGGTCATCAATTTAGCCGGCCTCTTTCATTTCTACTTTTTAAAAGTAAGATTGGTTCTCCACGTTGGCCAAGGCTTAGCAACTCTGGTTTGGAGAAGGCCAGGACAGTGACTTATTGAGAAACCATATAAATGAAATAGAGCTTGTCCCATAGAAAGGCTTCCTAAGTGTTTGTAACTGATGCGAAGCGTAGACAGTTCAAATATAACACGCAAAGCAAAACCTTGGATAATTGATGAAACGTTGATGAAACAAAGATAAAAAGAATCCTATTTCAATTGCGTTTCTTTGGTGTGTCTTTATACTTACCCTGAAGCCATTCGAATGAGGTAGTATTTTATATCTGGCACACTGTTCCACTTTAAAAGAATGAAGTTTTGGCCTGTCGCCTCAGCTACGATGCTGGTTGGGGCTTTAACAGACGCTGTTGAACAATACAGTATTTTAGAAAATCGCAATAAATTAGTTTTTCATCGTAATGACAGAGACATTTGAAAAAAAAAGCAGAGGGAAGTAGTAAGACAACATGACTTACAATGAAAATATTTTTTTTATAAAAAAGGCACGAAAAGTATTGATGACTTATTAAGAAATGCAGCCAAATCGGACTTCTTTCTTGATCAATTATTCAAAATACAGAGCAATCAAATTGATGACAGTACGCATTTTATATAAATAGAGACATATCTTGTAATTGGCTCAGTCGTGAGAAACTTTTTCAGCACTCGAAGGCAAATTCGTATCCCCATGCAGCCATGTAATGTTCTGTTTATTTTAAAGATGCTGACGAAATTCTTATATAAAACACAAACTTTTCAATTTTCATTCTCGAAATAGCAAAATGTTGATAAACTCGGATATAGAGTTGTACATGAGAAATGAGGATAATAAACCTATATTTTTTGTTCCAAAACGTCATAAATTTAATGAAGAAGAGAAAAGTTCTTTAACAGCAAAAGTGAGCCGTAAGCTCTCTTGTGATTGGCTAACCATGTGAGTAACCATATCGACAGCAACATTTTACTCGTGAAAAATATAACTAACATCTTCACTGCGCACGACGATTAAGTGATTTTTTAGTAAAAGGAAATTTCCTGGTACTGTATCAGTTAATTTATAAAATAGATATGCGCAAAGCTCACTCCCACAAGGCACTCTCACACTGTGTCTCTTCCAGCTCACTTCTTCGAAAGGGACTTCTATTGCTGCACTGATGACCAGCAATACAGAGAAACACGCGTCAGCAGATTAAACTATGAAAAACATATATATAATTGCCTTGGCACTCTTGAAATGTATTGCATTGCCTTATTTCACTTGATTTCCCATCGCACAGATGTCCACCATTAGTCGGCGTTGGGTTGCTGCAATTCCTAAGGCGCGTCTGTTTTCCCTCTCCACACTGCTCACTGCACTCGCCCCAGTCACTCCAGTTGCTCCAGTTACCATTCACTGAAGGCAAGAATTGTTAACATGAAAATTAAAGTCTTTGAAACCGACTCCTTCTGAATGGAGTATATACGTAGAGTGTAAGTTCATTTTGTGCTGTAATTACAGTCGAACCTCTCAAGACGGACACCTCTATAAAACGGACACCAAATCTTGGTCCCTGTCCATGCATTAATTTACTGTATTTTAAGTCTCTATATTAAGACGGACAGTTAAGGCCAGCCCCGAAGTGTACGTGTTAGAAAGGTTATTAAAAGAAGACAAAATTGTTATTTGATAATTTGTTAAAGTTTTGTATTGTTTTCGTAAACACGAATTAGCTTCAAACAAAAAGGAGATAATCAGTGTTGTAATTCAGAAACAGGAATGGGCCGAGCTGATATGTGTAAGGTTATCCAACATGTCTTAACAGACGGTATCGAACATTGACAAGCCCTTATGGATTTTTTGGCACCCCGCATCCTACAAGCATTACATATTTATCTTATTACTCAAAATCTGTACACTTGTAATTATAACCATGGGTCAAACAAAGAGTTGTTGCTGAAAATGCATGGTTGATTATTATTCAATTGATGTTCACCTTTGTGCGTTTACAATGCTTCACAGTATCCATGTCAAAATGAAACCGTTGCTTAGATCTGATGAAAATTATCTTGCATTGACACTTGCAGGGAGTAATTTCTTTGCGTGTAAATGGGGAGACTAGTATAGTTGATGTGTTAGCAGGGAGTTAGCTGAAGTGTGATGCAATTTACCCTAAAACAGCTGAATACTTGGTTGGCGGCGATTTGAATATTATTTTTCTTTATTCAAGGTAGCCCTACTAGTCCCGTCCTTGAGCTAAACTTTCAAAATAATATGGTACTCAAAATGAGGCTCTTATAGGGCTTATTCGAACGTAGACAAAATAATATTAAAATCACCGCCATTTCTGCATAGGTCTATCAAAATTATTCATTTCTAAACCATTGAGTATTCTTACGCTTTATCATCATATCTCGCGAAAATTAACAACATAGTTTCCAATACCTGCACAAGAAATGTTTTCACTGCAAAAAAGGGTATCGATTGTTGGACCCTTGCAGATGAGAGACGCTTCTTCGCCCGCAAAGATACACTCTCTCCTCCTTACTCGGGTACCATTTCCACATGTTTTTGAACAAGCAGACCACTGACTCCATGGGCCAAAAACACTATCTGTAAAAATGAAAAAAAGTGTTTATCAATTGTAGACGCTAATCTGTAAATCCAATATACAATGTTGCTTTTCTCTGCTTGAAATAGTAGATGGCTGAGAGGTTGGATTCTTACTACTTTTTAACGGAGTTCCTATGTTCATTGAAGTTTATTAAACAGTTCAATAGAGATCGAAAAAACCCGCGCTAAAATTCAGTGGCCAAATGCAAACCTCTATGGCATGCAGCCAACTTAAGATGACAAGAAGAAAGGAAACAACACTTAACAATAAGGAAAGATGAGCCACATATACCAACTCAACGTACTTAAAGGAGGTCTTAGTCAAAAAGACAAGCGTAATTAACTCTCCTCGTTGTTGGTCCTTATGGTATACTTGCTGGAATTTAACTGCATTCAGCTAATGGTAACCATAGAAGCAAAATCATTATCAGTTGATCAACTCATCAAAGTTTTTTTAGATTGTGTTTACAAAACAACGCATGCAAAAGATTTGAGTTACCAGTTTTTGAACTTTATTACGAAAAGTACAAAAAAATATGCTAGACAATTTATGTACGAAAAATCTGACTAAGTGCTGTACAGAAATACCTGGACAACGTTTTATGTTGCACTCTTCTCGTTCTAAAGGCACTTCTCCTATACAGGGCACTGGCACTAGATTATCAAATCGTTGTTCACACAACTTTTTACGAACACGTATGCCACCGCCGCATGTTACACTACAACTTCCCCACGGAGCCCACTGACCCCACTGGCTTAAAACTGAAAATAAACAAATACAGCAGTTAACTCAACAATTAATAGAAATCATACCACCATCTAGCGCAAATGTTGTTATATGGTTGGCTACCGTGTATGCTATCTATCATGTAATAGATAGTGCCAATGAGATGCAATATTCCATCTACACTTCCCGATTTTCAGTTGTTTCTTAGAACGACCTGACTCTTGCCCGATATTCGTAGAATACTCCTATTTAGTTGAAGCTAACTAGTATACTCTAACGAATGCTGCAATCTGATCGGCTAACCTAGCTAGTAACAAACAAAAACAATGCAAGTCATTTTTTGAATTGCCGATAGAAATCAACCAGTGTTCTAAGTATTTGGTTAGAAATCTCTGGAGATCAAACAACAAACTGCAATATTTCTTTAAAAAAGACAAAGTTGAGCAGTGGGCGCAATTCATTAAGTAACATAAAAGAACCCTGCAGTCTTCAAAGTCATCAAATTTGCAAACCATAAAACCCTTCGAACCTCGATTATTGGAATTTTTTTATCTCATTAGCATTAAAAACTTATACACCGGTTCTTCAAATTCCACTTTCTTTAAACTATAAATACACTGAAACTTATAAGTACTTTGATTTCGAGCAATTACAACTAAAAATTCTTGAAAAATTGTAATTTAGGGGATAGGAGTTCTAGGATTTAAGTATAGGACCATAGAATATAGATTTGCACCAGTCAAGCTTACTTGTTCCACATCTCTCTCCGCTGTATCCCGCTGCACAAGAACACGTGTAGATGTTTACGCCATCCGTGCACGTTCCACCATTCTGACACGGGTTAGGAGAGCATTCATTGATGTTTGTTTGACAGTTAGGTCCAGAGTATCCCACTGTACAAGAACACGTGTAGTTGTTCACACCATCGGTACACGTTCCACCATTCTGACATGGGTTAGGAGAGCATTCATCGATGTTTGTTTGACAGTTAGGTCCAGAGTATCCCACTGTACAAGAACACGTGTAGATGTTTACGCCATCCATGCACGTTCCACCATTCTGACACGGGTTAGGAGAGCATTCATCGATGTTTGTTTGACAGTTAGGTCCAGAGTATCCCACTGTACAAGAACACGTGTAGTTGTTCACACCATCGGTACACGTTCCACCATTCTGACATGGGTTAGGGGAGCAATCATCGATATCTGTTTGACAGTTAGTATCAGTGTACCCCACTACACAAGAACATGTGTAACTATTTAGAAAAAACAAATGTTACAAATTTTCTTACCTGGAGGAACAATAAACTTATCCCAACTTGAAAACACGCACGAGCTAAGTTGAAAGTTCCTGCATGAGCCAACTCGAAACATCAAATGGTCGTTGTTGTCGAATTTAAGCTTCAGCTCATAACCTACTTGTTTAAAGCTTTGAATCGATAAACAAGACACGCCTCTGTTTATGTTGCTGACACATAAATGATAGTTTTGAGCGCGATGAAATTGCAGGAGGTTCTCTATAGGAATAACCACTTCCTTTCCGTCAACAGGAGATCTAAAACGCATATAATGCACAAGTGTTTTATTAAATGCATTTTTTTATTAATCTTAAGGTTTCAATTTTTTATTACCAATATCTTTTTTACTTTCTTAATCTAATACTTTTTCGGTTGTCTCAGGGTTTATGCAAACTCAACAAACCCCTTCCTAAAGATGTAGCTATTGTTTTTGTATAATCAACACATTGCAGTGTTAGGAACTTCTAAGAAATATTTCGATGTCATCGTGAATACTTTTCCTTGGTATAAATAATGAAATTTGTCCCCATCTTTAATGCAAGTTGTTCTAGTTGTTATTCATTTAAAAGCGCTTTTGTTTCCCATGTTGTTACAGCAATCATTAGCAGTGTTCTAATTTGTAATTATTTTTGGTTGTTTAAGCTCGCTTTTTCTTGTAGTTGTGTTAATGGTACGATTTTTACCTGATGCTGATGGCGTAGACTTTTACTCCAAGTTGAGGTTGCCATGACACTATGATGAAGTTCGCTTCATCTCGGGACTTAGCATCAATCAACGAAGGTGGAAATAATGGTTCTACAATAAAACCCAACTTTAATGAACATAAAAACAATGCTATTGCTTTATTAAGAGCACACAAAACATGCACCATGTGTAAATATTTTGTTTGATTATCCAGATGTTACCATTTTAGAGGCTTTTCAAGGTCAATTAAAAAAATTTTTTTTTGCTTCTTCGATTCCTTTTAAAAATGCGTCTGCGCTATTTTTTACTATTAACTTAACTATTGAAGCTTAAAGTTTTCCATTTTTGACAAGTAACTCAAAGGTTTGAATTTTGTTTCAAACATGGCAACTTTGATTTGCTGATTTCTGCATTCTGCTTACATAATTGGCAAGCAAATCATAAATAATTTTCATACCGTATTGAATTTGGAAAAGATTCATACCGTATTGAGTCCATCTTGAAAAGGCACAGCTGCTGCCATCGATGGTTTTGTTTCTACACGCACCAACACGAAACTTTATTACGTCGTTGTTTTTGAAGTAAAGCCGAAGTTGCGTTTTACCACTACTATATCCAGGTATTGAAGAACATGATACTTGGAAATTTTCATTGCTTATACAAACTTGGAACAAAGAACCCTGGAGAAGCAATGGCTTGTCCACAGCAACCAGTTCTGTATAATTTCCACTTGCGGATCTGGAAGAGATTCCAACCATAACTTTAAAAGCTCTTTTTGTTTTAAATTCTTACTTGAGTTTCGCTCATAAGTAACTTTATGTAAATATTCAATATACAATAGAAATGAAAAGAAGTATAATGTTAAGTTGCATTTAAGTATTAGTTTTTATGTAGGTTTTGAACAAAAAAAACCCGGAGAGGTAAAAGCTGGTGCAACGTAATCAGTTCACTGAAGTTCCCAAATCTGGTGGTGAAATTAAAGATATTCCAGCCACAGTTTTAATAAAAACTATTTTGTTTTATTCGAAAAACCTATAATTAGATTTTTCTAAACTAACTTGAGCATCCAGTATACAGCTGTAATGAAAACGCTGACGTTAAGTTGCATGGGAACTTTGGCTTTTACGAACGTTCTGCTGTTAGTATTCATCATCCGTATTGATAGCAAAATTGACCTGAATCGAATTCCGAATGTTACCATTTGAGTGTTAAAACAAATTTGGAGAAGCGCATAATGCTAGCCAGTTTTGTTTTATAAAAAAAAGAAAACTGAAAGGAACGAATGACACGAGGTCCGTAGTAACAAAATATGTGCAAGATCCGAAACCTAGGCAAACAAAAGCCGAATTTATAACAGATATACGAGCGAAAAAATAATTTTTGGCAGTTCCATAAACCTCATTATTTCAATATGAGATCTGGTTTCAGTGGTTTAAAATACATATTTGTTACGATGAATTGTTGCTGCAGAGAGCGAAGTTTTTCTTTAATTCCGAAAAGCCTTTGATGTGATCGAGCATAATATCCTTATCTCTAAATTAAGAAACAGTGGCATTACGGGAAATGAACTAAACTGGTTTAAAAGCTATCTCTCACACAAATCCAACTTTGTTTCATGCGGAGGCGTAGACTCCGACCGACACATTATCATTCACGGGGTCCCACAGGGCTCGGTCCTTGGACCTATACTTTTTAATATCATCGGTATAGCCAAGGTGTGTAACAGATGGGGAGTAGAACTTTATGCCAACGACACAGAGATTCACGTCAACATCGCTGAAAGCAACGTAAACAAGGATCTCGCAAAGATTGATGACTGGCTAGACCGAAACGGCCTAATATGTAATATTTCAAAATCGTCATGTTACTTGGTTCATGTTATTCTGTCCAGAACACGAGGGAACTTGATATAGTTTTTAACGACAAGAAACTAAAACAATCGATGAAAGCCTTAATTGGAACAAACAGATTTGCTTCATAACATCTAAAACTTATCCAAAGCTGAAACCGCTTAATAGGTTATCTCAATTTCTCAGCCAAGACATGCTTCTAAGAATTTACAAGCAAACCATTCGGCCTGTTTTGGATTATGGCTGCAATGTTTGGGGATGCAGCAAACAAAACGCTGGACGATTAGAGCGCCTACAGAAACATTCAATGCGAATTATAGTATCCACTAACCGCAAAACCTGTACGAAAGCATGCGAGCCAGGCAGACGACGCTCTCTGACAGTGCAACTAGCACATAAGATCGTAAACAACAGCACACATTGTCCACAACAGTTGCAAGGTTATTTTACAAAACGTTTAAGCATGCACATTAGAGAACACTAAGAGATAACAACAACATCTTAGACATTCCAAGAACAAAAACAGCTTTAGGAGCAAGAGCCTTCAGTGTTGCGGGAGCAAAGGAATAGAACAATTTGCCAAAGGAACTTCGGGAAATCAAATGTCTAAAACGTTTTAAAAACAATGTTTTTAATGTTCTTATAAATTTAGATAAGAACGAACATATCTGCACTTTAGCGCCTACTCGTTCTTAAACCTTAGTTTTTTTACAAACCTTTTAACATTTTTTAGCATTTTCGAACATTTTAATATTTTTAATACTCATTTTGATATAGCTCTTTTTATAGATAGATTTTAATAGATATAAGTATACATATTTTATTACTGATCACCGGTTAATACCAGTGGATTTCTATTGTAATCGACTGATCGGTTTTATCAAGTTTTTACTGATTGGACACCAGGCCAAATTTTCCGAAATTTGTTACTTTTGTAATTATCAAAATAAAAAGAGTCTGATAACTTTATTGCTGTTCCTATGGTAGTGCATGTCCTTTGTTCAAGTAACATGTGAATGTACCTGATATCTAGATAATAGTATGGTTCCCTTGGTGTTGACTTCCACTGAAGTAAAATGAACCTCAAGCCGTCTCGATGCAACACTTCAACTTGACTAGGTGGTACGACGGCAGCTGTTGTACAAGTGAACAAGTGTTAAAATAGCAGGAGGGTACAAAAAGGGTATGGCCATAATATAATCAACATTGTCAATTTTTGCACAAAATAATTTATAACTACCGTAAATGCTGTAATAAACCCCCAGGGGGCTCATTTATTTTTAGACCTTCGTGACAGGGGGATTATTAGAGAAGAGGGCTTATTAGAGAGGGGGAGGGGTTATACGAAAATTATCAGAAGCCAAAGACCGAAACATAAAAAGTTCGATTACCAAACAAATTTAATAGTAACTAGTTTCTCTGTGTTCCTCTGGTGTTATAACCAGCAGCTTTCAAAAACCTGTTGACAAAATGTATTTTTGATACAGGACGCCTTATGTTTTAGCTCCATTATTTTTATGCTGAGGTGGGGGGCTTATTAAAGAAGAGGGGCTTATATAAATTTGAAGCTCTAGACAGGGAGGGGGGGGGCTTATTAGAGAGGGGGGCTTTTTGAGACGTGGGGCTTATTAGAGCATTAACGGTATTACAATTTTCAATTGAGGGGAAATTATATTACAAAAAAGGGTTTATCATACCGTTGAACACAATGCTTTACTCTTATTTACTCTAAAATGACTTAGATTTCAAAATTATGACGCATGGACAGTTGCGTGCTAATGTTTCGTTATTTGTTTGAGCTCTTTTGTAAACTGAATCGGAAAAATATCGAAAATCAAACACAAACAAGCAATATAAAGATATGTGAAAATATAAAAAAAAACTTCAATTTTTATTGATAAGTTAGTAGATTTGAGGGTGTTACTGAAAAAATGAATAGCAAGGATGTATTTGGTTTATTTCTGAGGAGAAGAAAAAGTATAAACAAGAAACCTAAAAGTGCAAAGCATACCCAAAACTCCTCATAAATCTAAGTTTACCTGGAAATGAGAAAATCTTAGAACATTAGATATGTATCACCCTCCCTTGTCTTCCTCCTTTCTGAGTATAGTTAAGGACTTGTGTGCTGTCATCATTATATTTTAAAAAACTAGATCAAATAATCCAATGAAACTGTTTGAGCTGCCAATGATAGCTTATTACCCTAACCCTACCTAATTGCGTTACTTCACTTTTTTTACCCATAGAAAAGAATCCAACAAAAACATGCAGAGACAAGCAGGAAGCTTTAAAAAGCAGAAGATTTCTTTAACTTTACTAGACGATGTAACTGTTCTCAGATTTGTTGATTAGATTAGGCTAAGGCTTGCAGCAATGAATCTACTTTTACTCACCCATTTGACAGTTAAGCCCGGTATATCCCACTGCACAAGAACACGTATAGTTGTTTACACCATCCGTACACGTTCCACCATTCTGACACGGATTAGGGGAGCAGTCATCGATGTTTGTTTGACAGTTAAATCCAGAGTACCCTACTGCACAAGAACAAGTGTAGCTGTTCACACCGTCCGTACATGATCCGCCATTTTGACACGGATTAGGGGAGCAGTCGTCAATATCTTGAAGACAGAGGTTGATTCATTACACTGATTTTTCTAGGTATAAGATGTATTTTAACATTACCTTACATTACAACTTGTTATAACAGTGTTGATATTTTTACTCACTAGTCTTGCAATCCTTTTCCGTGAAACCCGCTGCACAGGAACAATTGTAACTATTCAAACCATCCGTTCAGGTTCCGCCATTTTGACAGGGGTTCGGGGAACAGTCGTCAATGCCTTTAAGGAGAAAAAAAAACGTTTTCAACCTTGCCTGTTTCATTACCAGCAATGCAGTGTACACGAGCGCGTGTGCTATAGTTAAGCTCAACTTTACACAGTTCATATGGTTAAAAAAAGTGTTGCTGGTTTCACAGCAGGTGTAGTCGGTGTAGCTGTTCTTTAAGAACTTCGAAATTTTTGCATTTATTTAATTAGCCTTTGTCTCTAGCTTAAAGAATGAACGGTTAACACTGATTTTGACTTTTGGCCTGTCAATAACGTCCAAAATACGTTCTAAATCAAGCAAAGAAAAAAGAAGAATTTAAAAGATTATTTAGAAGTTTATCTATCTTCTTTAATTTTTTAACTTGCTTTTTTCAACTTTTCTGTCTCTCTTCCCTCCAAAAGTGAAGTATGGTTATTTGTATACGCTAAGGGGCACACAATTAGTTTTCTCTATAATTGTGTCCTTTCTCTTTTCATTGTTCATTGGTTACAACTGTGCATTTTGTTCATTAGATGGTTTGCGATCTAGCTTGTGAAACGGATAAATCGTAAAAAGATGAAACGATAAGAATACTTAACAAACATGCAATTAACTGTTAACGTTAAAATGTAAAATACAACAAGAAAGTATGAAATACACTGAAGAAATCGCGGCTTTTGACTTTTAAGTTCTCAAATGAAATAACTTTGAAAATTTAGGTTAGCTTTTGGCATCATGAATCAATGTTTCCTCCTACGATAAGACTAAATTAAGCGATTCAAATCAAAATATAATTAAAGGAAGTCAAACAACTAAAAGTCAAATTTAAAAAAAGTGGATTAGTTTAAAAAAATTGTACCTGGAGGAACAATAAACTTATCCCAACTTGAAAACACGCACGAGCTAAGTTGAAAGTTCCTGCATGAGCCAACT
>JAOBRD020184851.1:5895-26145 GCA_027575215.2 Hydrozoanthus sils | reverse complement strand
GTTGCAAAACTATGGCTAACTTATAAATACAAAATGTACTCCTTATCACCGATTGGCTGAAGTGGTATTGCTTCTACGTGCGACATCTGTTTCTCTGTCGTTGACAGATTAAGAACATGTCATTCTTAGCAAAACCAAATATCGTGTTACATAACACTATTATTAAACTGTTGACCTGATTGGCTAAATTTTAAAAATGGACCATATCTTGATAAGTAAGCTGATGTATTTCTTTCCAGTCCGCTCAACTCGCTCTTTTCTAATTGAAACATTTGTTTTTAAATTTAGGAAAAGTTCTATGTGGGGAACATTGAAAACAAAAAGGTTTTCTTCGCTTTTGTTTTGGAGTTCTGCGATTGGCTTAAATATTATAGTACAAAAGTAACAATGCTTTAAAATAGAATTTCAATGCTTTTTTCTTTAAAACTGTGTTGTATACTGTATTCTCAGTATGAAAAATTAAACATTCTGGTGTGGGGAAAGCGAAATGCGGCAGAACAATGGGAGGTTCTCTCGTTCTTACACGGACCATTACTTAAATGCTCGCTGGCACTTGGCGAAAGCTAAAACTAGCTATATATATCCTCATCGTGTCAGGTTGCTCACGGTTAACTGGCAAGCAGTCTTGCGCTTTTTAGGAACTAAGGAATAAAACAGTCTCCCTGCAGATCTGCAATTGCCCTAGTATAGCCGTTTAAGCGCCCCCAACCCCTCCAATTTTCCTCCCCCCGTAAAAAAATTCTGATTAAAAATTCTAGGTTTCGGGTAAACTTGCAGATAGTAAAAACGAGGAACCGCGACTGTTACTGTGTCATAGTGATAATAATGTAGTTGACAAAAATAAAAAAAAATTGCCTTTTATGTAAAGAATAACGCTTAGCTTTATCTGCGTTAACACTTAAAACAAGTTTATATTTAGTTCTGATTTTCAATACACGCATAGTCAATATAGTCGACTGGTTATGAAAGCCGGCAAACTTCAAAGGGAAAATACAAAGAATGTACGAAGATGCTTTGTTGTAGGTAAAACGAACCGTGAGGGTGCACATTTTTTGTTTCAGGTGTCAGAGATAATGTTTTGGCTGGCCACATGTTGATTTACATTTCAAAACCTTTTGTATTTTGTGCACTTTCAACACTAGTAAACAAAAGAAAACGAGGAACAAAGACCTACAACTGTGGTTTCATAACCAGTCGGCTATATCAACTACGATACAAGCAACCAGCGCTTTAACTGTGTTTATTCATACAATAAATACAACAAAACGCCCACCACACTAGATAGCAACCTCGTACCCAGTGTCGTTTCACTTTTTGAGGTCTCTCGTCCCTTCTGTCACGATGAACCCCGGAGATGAAATGGGCACGAGGTTGATTAGATAGTTCATAGTAGAGTTTTTGAGATAAAAAATCGATGGAATAGGGTCTTTGTAGTAGGAGGCCACGTGACCACAGCTACCTTAAAACAAGCAGCTGTGACAATATGGTATCCAGAAATGGAAAGAGCTGGTTGACTTTAATAAAATTTAGCTATTAACCTCAAATAAGTAAAAAATGGCAAGCAATAGAAATAAGGATTTGTCAGTCTTGCTCTCCAGTACCATTT
This sequence comes from Hydrozoanthus sils, assembly GCA_027575215.2. NCBI lineage: Eukaryota > Metazoa > Cnidaria > Anthozoa > Zoantharia > Hydrozoanthidae > Hydrozoanthus > Hydrozoanthus sils. The sequence continues at coordinate 24,539 of JAOBRD020184851.1, read as the reverse complement.
TTACAACATTTGCTTAGAAAAGATATACCTGTACATTAACTGTCATTTTTGAACTACTCAACCTCGAGACCGTCGAAACTAAGCCTTCTAACTAATGTTGACCTGCTCTTTCTATTTCTGAACAAGGTGTGGTCATTTGAACACTACCTGCAAAGGTCCTATTGAGTGCTACGAGTAGTCTCCATTTTTTCCTCTTTAGTTCGTCGGGGAATCAAGATGGCGGACTAGTAGGCGCGCGCGTGAACTGGGGCTAGTACAAATAAATAACAAGCAACGGGGGTAGGGGTGAGTCGTCTTTCTCCCACCCCCAACCCCTTGCTTGATACTTTGTCCTAGCCCCACTTCTCGCGCGCCACTACTAGTCCGCCATCTTGATTCACCGACGAACTAAAGAGAAGAAAAATAGGGACTGCTCTTTAAATAAAACCGACAAATTCATCAAGTCCTGCTCAAGACAATTTGCGTTAATTTATATCTGGTTTGCTTTGCTTAATTTATATCTGGTTTGCTTAATTCATCAAGTCCTGCTCAAGACACTTTGCGTTAATTTATATCTGGTTTGCTTAACGCCTGTCTTATGAAAAACCCCAAATGGCACACGTGTACTTCTTCCATGATGTTAGGAGTCCAGAGACGGCACTAAACAAGCCATCTCTAACGTCGCAGCACTGGGGTTCATGACGTCGTAGCGGCAATGGACAACTCGCTTTTGTGTAAAACAAATGTTAACTCTATTTGACGCAAAGAAAACCCTTCACACTGGCTAAAAATGTTTCTAAATTCGCTCTAAATTGTCCTCTGTTTCGTCTGTCAAGTGACAGCGACATATCTGAAGGAGTCAGTTGATTAAAAGCGTCCAATAATCGCTGTGTAATCATACTGTCGCTCTGCTGTGACAACAGATGTCGCACCAGTTCTGTATAGTAAGCCTGAAGGGGAAAAAAGACGCTTCTGGTTAAACTCGGATCTGTACGTGCACATTGTGCAAGCAGAATAAAACTTTTGTTCTCGGGTAAATAGAAAAATCCGTTCCTTAAAAGCGCTTTTTTGAACTCCTTTGACAACGGAAAGAGAAAAGGGTATTGAGAGATTGAAAAGAGGGAAAGAGCTGATAGAAAGGGGAGGGGGACTAGGGATGGCAATAAAACGGGAAAAGCCAAAAGTAGGGCTGGAAGGGTGGGGGGTTGGGATGACAATGAAAAGGAAAGGGAAAAGGTCTGATGGGAGAGAGGTGGGAGACGTTAGAAAGGGGAGGGTATGAAAGGAGGGTAAAAGCAATCCTCATTCTTTAAGCTTTATACTTATAATAACGCATATGGGTTACTCAAGAAATTGAGAGAGAGAGAGTAGTAGAAAAATGGGCGAGATTAGGGAAGATGGATGGTTAGTTTGATGACCTATCCCTAGCAATCAGGATCAAGGTAAGAAGGGCTAATCCTGGGTTACCTTGACAACCAGAGGCTTTTCTAGAGTTGACCTATGACTATCACTGATCAAACTTTGAACAATTTGGTCCTGGCTTGTCGGGATACCCCCTGTTCATATGAACTTTTACTTTTTCAGTGTTGCGTTTACATGGTAGGTGGGGTGACCCATGAAGGTGGGTTTCCCGATCTGCCATACCGAAGAACCCGCCTAGTTCAAGAAAAATATCACATACAGATTTCTCGAAAAAAAAGTAGCCTCCCGCATTTTATGCTTTTTAAGCAAGTAATGAAATCAAAATATACAACGGAACATTACATTGTAGTTACGAATGACACTGTAGCAAAGTTTGATAGTAAATGGGGTTTTCTGAAAGCATTTTTCTATGAGGAAAACTAATTAACTTGGGTTTAATGATAATTGGTGCAAAATACAAAAACCTAAAGATCATTGTAACAACAAGTGCGATATACAAAATGTAGTAGTTAGTGCGATATACAAAATGAAAAGAATATTGTGATAATTAGTGCAACACATAACTTACAATACTTACTGCGATACGCAAAATTTTAAGATTGTAGCAATTAGTGCAGTACACAAAATGGAATAATTAATGCGATACACAAAATGATAAGATTGCAATTAATAATTAGTACAATACACAAAATGTTAAGATTGTAATTGATAGTTAGTACAATATACAGAATGTAAAAAGTAACAATTAGTGTGATACACAAAATGTAAGATTAATTTGAAAGTTACAAATAAAAAATATTTCCAAAAAAAAAAAAAAGAATCCGCCTAGCCGGGATGACTTTTGCCATGTAAGAGCTGAAGGCATGTTACCTGCGTAGCTGGGTTGGCTCGTGTAATGCATAAATGTTCAAAGTGATATTAAAAAGCAACATTAAAAACAATTATAAGACGCCATAACACTGAAAAGTGGAATGTGAGAGCAGAAGAGCATTGATAGCCAAAATGCATCTTTCTATCACCAGAGAGAGTGAAAAGTTCTGCTGGATAGGAAACTCGCCTTTTTTCGAGCTCGATTTTCAGCAAAAATTCGTGATTTCAAGAAACTTATTCTCCCTTTGTATTTTATCAATTCAACTGAACTTTTGGAATACTGTTAGGAAAGTAACGCAAGTTCAAAACCGTGCCTCAGTTTTTCTTTAAACCTTTCAAACGGTTAATGTTACTTGAGTTAGAATGGTTTATTTCGGAAAATAAGCCAGATTTCAAAAGTTAAACTTCAAAAAAATCATAACTAATCAACAAAGCAATTAAAAAGGACACTGAGACACGGTTTTTTACCTCAACGTGTGGTTAACAAATTTGCAACAAAAAAAACCCAGCGGTATTCGTTTTAACGCGCTTGAGAACAAACATTCCGGGAAAAACATATAGTTCTCGAGAAAACGGTTCTTATTTGTTTTCGATTAAAAGACTGTAAAAAACTATTGCAGATACCAAAACTTTGTTCTTTTACCTTTCAGAATATATATAATGTTTTACTAAAAGCGCGGAGTAGAGTATATGCGGCCGCAATGAAAACAGCTCTCAAAAGTCTCCTGTGTATCCTTAAGTACTTAGCAACCATGCACTATACGTTACCCGGGACCCCAGGGTGGTAAGATTGCGTATAAACACAAGCTACATTTTACCCTACCATGGCGGGCAACCAGCCTGCATGTGAGAAGGGCCAAAATATCAGTTTAATATCTCAAATGATTTCATTTCAACTCACCTGATTACAACAAATGAGAGCAAAAAATGCTGACGCAGCTGGTTGGATTAAGTCCATGTCGAATGTTTGAAGCAACAGCAAATCAAACAATAGCTGCAAAAAAAGAAAATTTTATCTGAGTTGCTAGTAATATAACCTTTATGGTTTGCTGTATTTTTTCTTTTAACATGAATGTTTTCAACTGAGAGAAAGAAAAATTTAGGTTGGACTATGTCACTGGCCGCCGCACAGATAAAAATATTTTTGGTAACAAAAGCCCCCACAACCCCACAATCAGGCTAGGACTTTAAACAACATCTCGTCGAAACTAGTTATTATTCAGTCTGAGGGTTCTTTTAAGTCCCATGCCAGAAGATGAAAGGCTGGACCAACGTCTTAACGTCCTTGTCCACGGACGATGTGGCGAATGAAGGCTGCACAAATGTTCAACCCTCGACAAAGCTGAGGATGGAACCCGAGGCCTCGTGCTTGGCAATCACAGTTCTTACTGATTGAGAAAACCACGTGAGTACTTCAACTTTCTTTCTAAATACTCTAAATCTAACTTTCAGAAAAACAGGTTATCAACACCCATCTTCTCCTAAGATGACCCATACAAAACAAGTCATGTTGTAACGACAAAACGTGAATTTATCAAACAAGAAAACGTATTCTACTTTATAATCAAGCTAAGTTTCCATATGGAGTTATTTGAGGATTAGAATCATGTTACAGTATATATTCTTGGACGTATCGAGCAAGCAGATGCAAGACGTATGTCCAGCAGGAAGAGACTAAATAGACCCATACAAAACAAGTTATGTTGTAACGACAAAACATGAAAACGTATTCCACTTTATAACCAAGCTGTAAGTTTCCATATGGCTCCCGATGTGAGTCTCTGTAGCTCAGTGATAGAGCATCTGACCGGTAATCAGAGAGTTGCGGGTTCGATTCCCATTAATAAATCAGAATTTTTTCTGAGCATTCAACTTGAGGAGCACTTTATTTCTAAGTTGGATTCCATTTGAAATCATTTTGATTTGAATCCTTTTTTAAAATGTGTTTTGTGTCTGTTTTAAAATTGTCCTCGTACCTGTAAATGGAGCAATTAACAAAGGATCCACTAAGATTAGCGGTGCTATTTGCGGATCGGTGTTATAATAAAAATCTGTGCAAAACTAGTATAGTTCAAGTTCAAGTTGAGGATTAGAATCACTTGTTCTAATTAAGTTTAATATTTTTTGGAGGGGGGGGGATTATATTAAGAAGTTCAAAGTACCTTAAGAAAGTGTCTAAGCACACCATCTAATCTGGACTCTCCGCTCTGTTTCGGCTCTTTGAAGGAACGAGTAGCCAATGAACATACCGCTTCCAGTGACATCTTGGCAATGTCAGAGTCATAGCTGAGAAGCATAGTTAAGACAAATAAACTGACTGCCCCAGGGTAGCAAAAAAATTTTCTAGGACCCAACCGCTAATTCTCTCTCAGTGAAAAACAAAACAATATCAACTTTTACTTGAGCAACCACGCCACCAAAATTATCACCAGGTTCTTCAGTCTTTGAAGCGCAGGATAACAAAAACTTACCGAAATACCAAAAAACAAGATGCTTCAATAGGTTTTGGTTTGTTTGTTATTGAGTTGACATATTTTTCACAAAATTCCTGGAGTATTCCAGGAGTACAGGGAAATTAACTGTTGTTCCAGGAGTTTTCTGGGGCTCTGGAGGGAAAGTTCAAAATTCCAGGAGTATTCCAGGAGTACAAGGAAATTAACTGTTGTTCCAGGAATTTTCCAGGGCCCTGTAAGGAAATTTCAAAATTCCAAGAGTATTCCAGGAGTACAAGGAAATTAACTGTTGTTCCAGGAGTTTTCTGGGGTCCTGGAGGGAAATTTCAAAACTCCAGGAGAACAGGGTAATTAACTGTTGTTCCAGGGCTTTTCCTGACCCTGTAAGGAAATTTCAAAATTCCAGGAGTATTCCAGGAGTACTGGGAATTAACTGTTGTTCCAGGAGTTTTCTGGGGTCCTGGAGGGAAGTTTCAAAATTCCAGGAATATTCCAGGAGTACAGGGAATTAACTGTTGTCCCAGGAGTTTTTCAGGGCCCTGTAAGGAAATTTCAAAATTCCAGGAGTATTCCAGGAGTGCAGGAAATTAACTGTTGTTCCAGTAGTTTTCTAGGGTCCTGGAGGGAAGTTTCAAAATTCCAGGAGTATTCCAGGAGTACAGGAATTAACTGTTGTCTCAGGCGTTGTTTAGGGCCCTGTAGGGAAATTTCAAAATTCTAGGAGTGTTCCAGGTGTACAGGGAATTAACTGTTGTCCAAGCAGTTTTCCAGGGCCCTGTAAAGAAATTTCAAAATTCCAGGAGTATGCAAGGAGTACAGGGAATTAACTGCTGTTCCAGGACTTTTCCAGGGCCCTGGAGGGAAAATCAAAATTCCAGTAGTATTCCATAAGTACAGAGAAATTAGCCGTTGTTCCAGGAGTTTTCTGGGGTCCTGGAGGGAAATTTCGAAATTCCAGGAGTACAGGGAAATTAACTGTTGTTCCAGGACTTTTCCAGGGACCTGTAAGGAAATGTCAAAGTTCCAGGAGTATTCCAGGAGTACAGGGAATTAACTGTTGTTCAAGGAGTTTTCCAGGGCCCTGGAGGAAAATTCAAAATTCCAGGAGTTTTCCTGGAACTCCAGGAGCAGTGCGAACTAATGTGACTGATAGCAGAACCTGGCATTAGCAAATAAAGCAAATCACAGCTTACTCTTTGCTTTTCGAATGGACCCTACTCATCATTCATCTTGAATAACTGTCTAAGGACACAAGCGCAACTGTTTAGAATACAGATCTTCTAACGCAACCGTCGCCTGGTTGGACCCGCATATAGTGACAGTTTTATTTATTAAGTAATGATCCGTATAAGAACTAGGCAACCTCCCATTGTTCTGCGGTATTTCACTTTTCCCTCACCGGAATATTTAGATTTTCATTCTGAGAATACATCGACCGGTGTACAACATAGTTTTTAAGAAAAGAGCAGTGCAACTCTATTTTAGAGCAATGTTTTTCTGCTATAATAATTTCGCCAATCATAGCACTTCAAGAAAAATGTGAAGAAACCTTTTCACTTTCAATATTCCCAACATGGAATTTTTCTTAAATTTGAAAACAGAAATTTTCAATTGGAACAGCTTGAATGAGTGAACGGGAGAGGAATACATTAGCTTACTTATGAAGATATGGTCCATTTTGAAAGTTTAGCCAATCAGATTAACAGTTTGACAATCTCACAACACCTTTTCTGCATTCCACTGCCATTAACCTGCCTAGTTCATACTTGGACCGTTACTTAAAAAAGAAACTCAGTTTACAAAACGACGATAACTTGAAGTTCACTAAATCGTACAGCAAAACAATTAAAGCTGTCAATGAATACTCCAAGGAATAATTCAACTGTTTTACAACTGCATTTAAGATGGACTTAACTTTTTTCTTAACTGTTTTTAGTTCCTACTTAACCCTTTCAGCCACAGTTTACCATCTTCAATGCATAAACTATTGTAAACAGGGTTCGTACATCTTCAGAATCCAGGGCTAACCAGGGCTATTTTTTCGGTTTTTCCAGGGCTTTTTAAACCCAGAATGAAACAAAAATGTTCCCAATCACCAGTTTAAACAACTTTTTAATAGTTAATGTCGTGAAAATTCGTTTTTACTGAACTTAATATAATAACGACATGCAAAAAATAAGTCTAAAATCTTAATTGTTACTTGAAACGGAAAAAACGCATCACTTAGCGAATTTAGTTTTTCAATTATTAAAGTTATATGAAATTTTCCAGGGCTTCAAACATTTTCCAGGTTTCCAGGATTTCCAGGGCCCGTACGAACCCTGTGTTAATGTGTAAAAGTTCACATGGGAAAGGATACTTTGTTAGGCCTATTTCTAATGTGCCTATGAGGTTCTTGAAGAGTTCTTCTGGTAGTAGGGCCATCTTGTCAGGATACATTTCACAGACATATGTTGATAGTTCGAAGTACTGGGAGCACAAACTAGGAAACTAAAGCACAATAATACATAAATCATATATTTAAGACCAGGGTTCTTCCAGGAAATCTAACTATTTGTCCATCCATCTGTCCATCTATTCGTCTGTCTGGTTGTCCGTTTAACCGTCCGTCTGTCTGTTTTTTTATCTGTCTGCCTGTCTGTTCACATGTCCATCTGTCTGTCTACCTGTCCGTCAGTCCAAGTGTCTGTCTGTCTTTCTATTTGTCTGCCTGTCCGTCTATCTGTCTGTTTGTCTGCTTGCCCGTCCATCCATCCACCCGTATGTCTGCCTTTCTGTCTGTCTATCACTCGTATGTTTCTCGTATAATTCTCTTATACACTTCAACTCATATTTTACTTGTCCATATCATCCATCTGCACCTTCATTCACCATATCATTCATCTATTTTACCATTCACTCACTATTTCTTTCACTTTTTCATTCATGCGTTTGTCATTCGTTTCCAGTCATGCATTCACAGATTTCCAGCTGGCACACTAAAGGTAAGGCTACACGATGCATGCAATTTTGCGCGTAACTGAACCTCTTCATGTAGCTACACATTGAAATCGTTGCTTGCAATGTTGCAGGTGTAGGATCTATTTCTACTTCGTGCAACGTGGAGTGCAACAATTTCTGAGGAACGTTGCACGCAATGCTGCATCGTGTAGCTGTACCTTGAGCCCTGGGGCAGAGTTAGCCGCCTGGTTAGCCTAGTTGGTAAGGCGCCAGTCTGCCATGCGGGAGGCCTGGGTTCGATTCCCGGTGCCGGACCTTCACTCAAGGTCTCAAAATAACTGAGGAGAAGGTACTGCCTTTGCATCAACACCTGCAAACGGTTAGACCTTTGCGTCTTCTCAGAGAAGGACATTTAACTGTAGGTCTGAGTGGCATATCTCGAAGACCTCGAGTTCCATTGCCTGTTTCTCGTGACTCCTCAAGTCAAAAATGTCTTAGAAAAAAGTTAAAACTAAGCTACAAACGTTCTATGCACCTTCAGTATCTCTGTAGACATCAGGGGTATCACGATATTGAGACCATACAAGGTAAGATCGGCAGCAGTAAGCTTGTTACTTCCATCATCATTTGATTTGATGAACTCGAGAAAATCCTTCGATAGAATATTCGTCATCATTTTCATCAACAACAACAGATCTGTAAGATGTTCTTCTTCAGCTTGTGCTGATGTTGTGTGTTTACCTAAAATCACAAGCAAACTTTATCTCAGTAGTTAATACGGTTGACTCCAGATAACTCAAACTCTCTCTTATTCGAACCTTAGCTAACTCAATACAAAACTGATTTGAAACTGTAAAAAATAATGAAGTAATTTAGCCCTCAATAACTCAAACTTCGGATTTATTTGAAACTGTGAAACGTTTACAGAAATTTTTTCTTCGGTAGTTCGAACTCTCGATAACTGGAACCAAAACTGATTTAAAACTAAAATATTAACAGGAGTTTTACCCTAAATAACTCGAACTCCCGACAACTCGAAATTCCAGGAAAGATTCGAAAATTCGATCAATGTCAAAGGTGTGTGTTAAGTTTCCAAAGCCTCAATGTAATCATTTCTACATATTTTAGACATCTGAACTTTAGCTAAAACCAGAATTTAAGTTCACGGAGCTTTGTACCAACTGCAAAAAAACAATGTATCATTTTGCATCTTAACACAGGGTTTAAAATAACTGCCAGCTGCGGACGGATCGCGCGGATTTTATATTTTCAACTGCAATTTAATATAGTGATTCTATAAGGGAGAACCAGAAAATGGATAGCTTCCTCTAAGATCAGACAAAAACCTGATTTCATCACCTAAAAACGACTGCAATTGAGAGATGAAAAGCATCAACTTATATTTTTTTGCTACAATGTTGTAAGTGCATTATGCTCATGCCAAAAATAGCTGGCCAAAATTATGGTTTACATTGAACAGCCTACAAAATGGGCACATTTTCTGAACGCTTATTTTGAACCCTGTTATCATGATTTCTCTACCAACACATACCAAGGTTGCATCTTGAGTACGTCTCCATAAGGGCCAAGCAGACTTCATACAGCCTGTGTAACTCATCCTACATAAAACAAAGCGTTAGTAAATTCTCCCAACTATGATTGGTACTTTTCATGTAATCAGTTTGGGGGAATTTCGCTTTTTATCTTTGGTAGTTTACCTTGTTTCATCAGTTCCCATTTTCTTACTACAAAACGGCTATCTTAGTTAGATGCTGATAAACTGGCTGGGGCTGAAAGGGTCAACAGACCTTATTCATGATGGTATTACAATAGCGTACGAGGCTTGGTGGTGATACTTAGCTTTTACGTGCAGCGCAACGAACATTCCAGTGTATAAACATGGTAGAACAGACATTACGAATTGCTGAACAGTAAAAACAGTTAAAATAGATCCCGTGATCTCACATAGAATTTCACCATCAAGCCTCACTTTGATGCACCTTTGACGTCATCGCGAATAAGGTTTATTTCAAACTATCATTATTCTCATTCTTATTATCAATATTATGACTTTATTGATTTTAATCTTATACATAAATAAAAAATTTTAAAAATAGCATCCTTCCAAAACAACAAAGAGTTCCAATCCTTTCTGGAAACAATCAATAACCAAAAAATTAAATAAAATTTCAAAATATAGCATCCTTCCGAAACAACAAAAATGCTTATGCTTTCAGGAGACAATCTACCCCCAAAACAATCAATAAATTAAATATTTAAAGAAATAGCATCCTTTCAAACCAAAAAATGCCAATGCTATCAGGAAACAACCCATAACAAAAAAATATTCTTTTAGAATAAGCATCTTTTCAAAACAACAAAAATGCTGAGTAAGCTAAATCATTATTCAAGCGAAACTGGCAAAATTTCATTGATGGATCCAGTAAATCTAAAAAGAAATCAATTGTTCCGTAGCTTAAGTTAGACAGTTCACTAATTAAAGGGATCCATGGCTGAACAACGTTCATGGTCTCAAATAACAATGTTTATTCTTTTTCAGCTCGCGAGCGGGCAAGATGAAACGAATCCTGCAATCTGATTGGTTCCCTGAGCGGGTGGAATTTTCCGATCTTGCCCGTGGTCAAATACCAACTGCGACTTCGTGACAAGCAAAGACGACTAAACTCAAAATCTCCAGATTTATTTTTTAGTTTTGCAAGTCTTAGATTATAAAGCGTTAACATTTAGAAAAAGTTTTTGAATTTTTTACTACATAATATCCGACGAATAAAGTTTTCATAGAGACAGTGAATTTTATTATCCTGCTGAACAAAGACAGTCTGAACATAGTTTAAAAGGAAAAAAACAACACGAAAACACAGGGGAATAATAAACACGTTATTTGCCAGCCGGGAGGTCCGTGTTGAGAAAAACTGTGCCCTCGGTCTAGGTACGGACCTCGGCCTTTGGCCTTGGTCCTTACGCAAGACCTCTAGCACAATTTTCTCAATACGGACCTCCCGGCCGGCAAATAACAATGTAATATGTCCGTACCAGCAATTCAAAATTGATAATTCTGTTTATATTATTAACGCCGAGCCACTTATTTTGATCATTTCCACGATTTGAATTTCCCGCGCGGCGTTTTGAAATGTGACATAATACGGTTGCAGTGCCAGTCTCCACTCCAAATATACACAATGGCAATGAACGAGAGGGGCTCTGGTACTGCAGCTGTAACACGTCGGATTTCAAAATGGCGACGCCCAGGAAACTCAAACCGTCGAAATGATAAAAGTAAGTTGCTTGGCGTTGATAATACGCACAGAGTAATCAATTCTGAATATTGTTCAGCCAGGGATTCCTTTAACCTCACTCATATTCATGAGTTTCACCTTTAATAATACACATGAAAAAATTTCTGAATTCTGATTGGTTGAAAGCAGTGCAACTTTTTCTTACCAAAGTGCAAAAAGGCCAAACAAAGTGCAAAAATACTTAACAAAATACAAATTGTATCCAAACTTGCAAACATTTACCTCCTTGAGTTTTGCTGTTTGAAAATTTGCTTCGAACTGTCCACTGATGACTGACAATTGAGCAGTTTGTAAATTATTACGGGATACATCAATACTCAAATTAATTATCACATGACAATAAAAATCGCATCGTTCGTTACTTCCGGCAAGTTTTCTTCAAAAGTTTTCATAGGTATTATTAATAGGAAGAATTTTAAATTTATTTGAACTCATGGATTTTTCAGAAAGGTCAAATTGCATTTGCCCGTTTGATACTTTCTAGAAAATTCACTTGAAGTCAAACTATTTCATATAAAAAAAAATGGCTCACTTACATCGTTCAGGTAAATTATTTGTGAATCTACGACATCTACGAATAGTTCCAACACCAACACCACAATTTCTGGATAGTTCTGGTAGATATTCAACAGGGCAAGGCTGTCTTGCAATATCGGCGTCAAGTAGTGAAACAGTGTCTTTGCACTTTCAGATCCGGAAGCCAAGGCAACACCCCGAAACGACTCCAACAGGCTCACAACTTCATTCTTAACAGATTCCTGTTGGGAAACCTTGGCAAAGTTGGGTTGGTGGCATAATGTGGTAAAGCGAGATTGCAATCCCTGCAAAAACTGTAGAGAGATATAAAACTTTTTAGGACCAACATGACAGGTGAAATATCCTCAATTCTGATGGAGGTGGACATGATAACTGTCTTAAAAAAAACACTACAAATACTAACAAGATACTTTGTTATAAATTACAGGAAAACATTTTCAGACAAAACACTAAAGCTTTAACAGCTACAAGTAGTGGTTGACGTGTTCGATTCGTAATCCTAGGAGCCCCAATCAGACTACTGTGATGTGTTCTTGAGTAAGACACTTTACCCAACCTGTTTTGGTCCACTCAGTTGTATAAATGAGCTCCAGTTCTGCTGGGAGCTAACTCGTGATGGATCAGTGTCCTGTTCAGAGGGAGTTAAAGACTCTTATCCCCTTAATGCTACGGAAACCAGAGTTAAGTGCCGGCATAATGAGCCACTTGGGCTCGAGAAAGGATTTAGCTAGCTAGCTACAACAAACCTTCTCTATGCTTTCCTAGCGAATTACACAGGTCCATGAGCTCACTGACTAGTTGTCTAACGTGAACAATCAACCATTCCTAACAAGATGGCGGCTGTACATTTTACCACAATGCACTGCAAACCTTACACCGCTAAAAGAAACTCAGGGAAGGCAACAGTAGGTAACTCCTTGTACTAACATTACTGTGTGTGGCAAATTTCAGGGTTATAGATTTTCTCTGTGCGTTTCTTTGGGCAATTTCAAGGAACTATGGATAAATGTACAGGTCACTATCTTTTAACCGTGGATTGCCAGAAACAAAACTGAGTACCAAATAGAAATTCTGTATGAGGACAATTTAACAGCCATGAGTCTTGTAAGTAGTTACCAACAACAAGGGGTTTGTTAATATAATTCAATAATATCTTTTGCAACAAAATAGTGATAGCGAGCATGTACTCATAAAGTTACAAAATAGAAAACAACATCCAGAGATGGCTGGGGGCCTGTAAAAGGTACCTCTGTTACTAACTTGATCCAGTATTGCTCCCTCAATGAAGGGACATCTGAGGCGGATCCAACGCACACTAGGGCCTGTACAAGGTACCTCTCTTACTAACCTGATTCCAGTATTGTTCCCTCAATGAAGGGACATCTGAGGCGGATCCAACGCACACTAGGGCCTGTACAAGTTACCTCTCTTACTAACCTGATTCCAGTATTGTTCCCTTAATGAAGGGGCATCTGAGGCGGATTCAGATCATACTAGGGCTTGTACCAGGTATCTGTTACAAACCTGATTCCAGTATTGTTCCCTTAATGAAGGGGTATCTGAGGCTGATAAAGCGCACACTAGGGCCTGTACAAGTATCTCTGTAACTAACCAGATTCCAGTATTGTTCCCTCAATGAAGGGTTAAATGAGGGAGATACAGAGCACACTAGGGCCTGTACAAGGTATCTCTTAACTAACCAGATTCCAGTATTGTTCCATAATGAGGGGTTATATGAGGGAGATCCAGAGCACACTAGGGCCCGTACAAGGACAAGGTATCTCTGTTACTAACCTGATTCCAGTATTGTTCCCTTAATGAAGGGGTATCTGAGGTGAATCCAGAGCACACTAGGGGCTGTACAAGGTATCTATTACTAACCTGATTCCAGTATTGTTCCCTCAATGAAGGGACATCTGAGGCGGATCTAACGCACACTAGGGCCTGTACAGGTTACCTCTCTTACTAACCTGATTCCAGTATTGTTCCCTTAATGAAGGGGTATCTGAGGCGGATTCAGATCATACTAGGGCTTGTACCAGGTATCTGTTACAAACCTGATTCCAGTATTGTTCCCTTAATGAAGGGGTATCTGAGGCTGATAAAGCGCACACTAGGGCCTGTACAAGTATCTCTGTAACTAACCAGATTCCAGTATTGTTCCCTCAATGAAGGGTTAAATGAGGGAGATACAGAGCACACTAGGGCCTGTACAAGGTATCTCTTAACTAACCAGATTCCAGTATTGTTCCATAATGAGGGGTTATATGAGGGAGATCCAGAGCACACTAGGGCCCGTACAAGGACAAGGTATCTCTGTTACTAACCTGATTCCAGTATTGTTCCCTTAATGAAGGGGTATCTGAGGTGAATCCAGAGCACACTAGGGGCTGTACAAGGTATCTATTACTAACCTGATTCCAGTATTGTTCCCTTAATGAAGGGGCATCTGAGGTGAATCCAGAGCACACTAGGGCCTGTACAAGGTACCTCTGTTACTAACATGATCTAGTATTGCTCCCTCAATGAAGGCGAATCTTAGCAGACCCAGAGCACACTAGGGCCTGTACAAGATACCTCTGTTACTTACCTGATTCCAGTATTGTTCTTTTAATGAAGGGGCATCGGAGGCGGATCCAGCACACACTAGGGCCTGTACAAGGTATCTCTGGGTTTCAGAGGGGAGTTGATTGAGGGGGGCTCTATTACATGCATGTTCATGAGCCAGCCATTGCAAAGCCTCAAATTTCATTGACACCTGAGCCCTAAAACACCAGCATAAACGAACCGAAATAAGTTTTCCCTAAAACAAGTCCAAATAGGAATTGTACATGCACATTTTCAGTGTAGAGGAACTTTAAAACAAAACCTTGACACACAGCAAATCGATAAGAAATGATAGAAGTGCTGACAAAAATATATCATGGCAAAAATTGTCTAGTTCGAAAAGTCTTTTTTTCAATATTCATAAACATCATTAACAGTTCTAACCACGAAGTGCTGCTTCTACATTGCAAGTACGCTACCATGAGTGATGCTCACACAACACAGTTAACCATAAGTTGATGTTAAATATACTTGCAAAAAAACACAGGGACCCGTGGATCAATTGTTTTCATGTGCATGTTTGAAGTAAAATATGGCCCACAAAGCCGAAGAGAACTGCTTTGGTATGTTATTTCTAACAGACATTGCATATTACAAATAAGTTAGATTTTTAAAATTCAAAATTCGTAAGCTTACTTCCGTTTTGAGTCAACTAGACTGAGCAGCAACATCACGGTGTCCTGAGAAAGTTGTGGTTCTGCCGCCCAGGCCACAAGATTTGACTGGACTTTGCCAAGTAGAAATCCAACAACCCATTTACCACCATCTGTGTCCTGTCCAAATACTGTAGACAAGGCAACACTTAACTGGTCGTATTCTCGCTCGTCAGGCAGAAGGTATGTACGAGACCAGTGATTAAGGAACCATACAAGGGTACCTCCTACTTGGGGGCTGAGAATGTGGGCCATATTGGAGGAAAGGGCTTTTTTCTCTATATCAGCTAAGTGCAAGATTGTAGAAACCAACTTGACCAGAGGATCAACTTTTTCATTACAGCAATTTGATGACCCTACAAAACACAACAATATTGAATGGAATTTTATAAAAATAATCAAGACTGCAACGTTTTGAAACGTCATCGCTTCATCTTAAGGTAAACGAATGAAGCGTTGTTCTTTTAGTAATTCAAATCAGTGGCCGTCACACAATAGATCAAATAAATAATTTCACCTTGAGTTAGTCTGATTGTGTATTCAGTGAACCAACACATCATTTATTCCCCGAAGATGAAACGATTGTTCACAAAGTTTATACGGTAATTAAAATGTAGTTGTCAACATCTTACATCTCCTTACATAACACATACAAAAAAAGACATTGTAGTATTGAGAAAACGAGAAATGAAAAAAACAAAGAAAACTAATGAAAATGAATGCTACTCAAGTTGAGTGCTCAGAAAATATTCGAGTCACTGACGAGAATTGAACCTGCAACCCTCTGATTACTGGTCAGATGTTTTACCCCACTGAACTACAGACTTGCATGGGGAGTCATGTCACTGGTTAAGTTCTTGTCTATTCGCACTGGGCAAACCTCTTGCATCTACTCGCTAACAATTTTCACTCTAAAAGAGTGAAAGTTTACTGAGTTTCTGGGGAAGTTTGCAGTTTTGTAATAAAGTTAGAAACAAAGTGCTTCTGAAGTTGAGTGAGTCACTGGCAGGAATCAAATCCTCAACCTCAGATTACCAATCAGATGCTCTACGCCACTGAGCTACAGAGACTCACATGGGGAGCCGAGGTACGAGTGACTCGGCGCCATAATTGATGCCTGCATGTCTGTCAAACACAAAACACAGATTACTTATCGAAGTGTTTTTTTACCTGAGACTTTGTTCTGTGAAGAAAGCAACACATTGAGTGATGCTTGTATGTCTGTTTGTCCAGCACAAGAGACAGAATACTTGATTAGTTCTTTTGGTATGAGTGGTGTCTCGCCTGTGCTTTCGTCAGCAAGTAGGTAACCAGACATGAGAATGAGCCAATGAAGATCTTCAAAGAGGCTGTCCAAACCATGGAAATGGTCAAGTGGGACTGACACTGCAACCACACAACTCTAAAAGTTAATTTCATGTTTTCATGGCTCCAAGTTTAATGGTAACAACAGCTGCTTATCTTGCAATCAAATACTTACTAACCGCCCTCATTGTTGTCGGGCCAAAGTGTTTGTTTAATTGATTAATTTCTCACTTTAATAAACCTAGAAGCAGTCCCATTGCATTCCTTCATGCTTCGTGACTTAAAGAACAGTTTAACCCATTGGCTACGGGACCGGCCAAAACCAGCCAATCATAATGTTCTGTTTTTCCTGAACCGGCCAAAACCGGCCAGCCGCGTGAGGTGCAAAACTTTTGACTCTCACCTTTCCCCTTTAGTACAGAATTTGCTTCTATTGTTTTTCCTAAATAAAACAAAGAACAGCCAATCAAATTCTAGTAACTGCACATAAATTTGGGGTAAAACAAAGGAGGTGTAGTCAGTTTCAAGTTTGACTCGTGGAACAAAGATGGCGGTGGCGCGTGATGAAATTAGTTATGACGATAGTTTCTCTCTTTTCAAAGAAAATTGTTATAGAAATGAAAACATTTTTGATGCAGACAGTAGTAATTTAGATGAAGACCTTTTAATTTGCATTGAGAGCGGTTTGGAAGAGGGTGAATGTTGTGATAACGACGAAAAGTCGAAGCTGGGAAAGATGAGTGGGCTGACACATGGGAAGATTTGATGTTTTGTCATCCATGACAAAATCTTCGATCTCGGGAATTTGTGTTAATATTCCGGATAATCTTTCGAATTTACACTTCTGTAAAATCATATCTGATTATGATCTTAGAAATCTTTTTGTCGCCGAGATAAGTAAACCTGCTGTACACAAAAACGAAAGGAAAAAGTGGCACAACATCTTCTTGCAAAGTGATGCGACATTTGTAAACAAGAATTACGTGGGTATCGGTATGTTTTTTGGTTTGCTTTTAGTGTTTGTAAATGCAGTGCTTATATTTTGAAAGTATCTAACGTGACATTGAAAAAAGAAAGCAAGTTAAATTTCAAATCGCGCTCGCAAAAGAATTGACGGATGGCATTTTTTTCATGAAGGCGGGTGCCGGCCAGTATTAATCCCGGAGAAAACAAAGCAGAAATCGTTTAGAGCATATTTCATTTCGAACCAACGGTCAAAAAAAAGATTGTGTTCAGTGTAAAAAGTTTAATAGAAAACCTCCTAGAGGAAATCAGGTAGAAATGAGAAACAAATGCAAACTTTATTGACTTCGTAGCCTGTGAAGGAGTTTTACCTCGATCAGTTCAATGACGAAGGCGCACATGTGTTGTAAAATTTATTTGACAGCATTTTCTCTCACTGTTGGAAGTTTTAAATTTTATACAGTGAGACTTTTTTTAATTAATAAATTATCTGTAATGTTGTTTAAGCTTTCTTTGAAGTTTTTGTAAATATGCACATCAATTACAACTCATCACCATTGTCGCAAAATGGCGAAGCATCAATCCTTTTGTAAATCAGTTTTTGAAATGAAAGGTTTGACCTAGTTTGACTTACTTTGTGTAAAGAAAAGTGAAAAATAATAAAAAACGATTTTTCTGGCTATTGATCTGTGTCATTATTCTTGCATAAAACAAACGAAATTTCTACTGCGCATATATGTTTTGATTAAGGGTTTAAATATGAGTAGCTCCTCAATTTTGATCCAGGAACAACGGGGAACTGGGCCAGGAACGGTTCAGTAGTCAAAGGGTTAAAGAATAGTTCTATTGTCCTTTTTCCTACTACAAATAAGAGCATTTACAAATTTAAATTTGATTTCTTGAAAACGTAGCTTGGATGACAACGAAACGTCGACTTTTATTAGTGTTCATTTTAGATAAATTCAAACAGTTTCAGCTAATAAATACAAACCCATCTATTAATTAGTTTTAAGATATAATTAAATTCCACAACTTTTTCCGTGACCTTGGCCACTTCACCCTAATTCTATGACTGTCCTACGACCTCAGCAATTTCACTCAATTTCCATAACTTTTCCATTCAGGACCTCAGCTATTTCACCCAAAATCCATGACTTTTCCATAACCACGGCCATTTCACCCAAAATCCATGACTTTTCCATGACCTTGGCCATTTCACCCAAAATCCATGACTTTTCCATAACCTCGGCCATTTCACCCAAAATCCACGTTTTTCCAATGACCTCGGCCATTTCTTCCAAATTGTGACTTTTCCATGACCTTGGCTATTTCACCCAAAATCCATGACTTTTCCATAACCTCGGGCATTTTACCCAAAATCCACGTTTTTTCAATGACCTCGGCCATTTCACCCAAATTCTGTGACTTTTCCATGACCTTGGCCATTTCACCCAAAATTTGCAACTTTTCCATAACCTCGGCCATTTCACCCAAAATCCACGTTTTTTCAATGACCTCGGTCATTTCACCCAAATTCTGTGACTTTTCCATGACCTTGGCCATTTCACTCAAAATCCACGACTTTTCCATAACCTCGG
>JAOBRD020183787.1:0-20595 GCA_027575215.2 Hydrozoanthus sils | reverse complement strand
AGGGAAGTAGTCAGTGAGTCAAGAGACTAAACTCCATTTCTATATTCTCAAATCCAGTGTTACACAATGAAACTATATTAAGCTCCAGTGGTTTTGAAACCAAAGTTGGAACATGTGCTTGTCTTGAAACGGTTAGCAAACAAACTCTGAGGTTGGAAATGTTAAAAAATCGGAAATCTTTACCGGCTGATCATTACAGTTTGCAAGCAATAATTGAGTAAAGGGAAGTAGTCAGTGAGTCAAGAGACTAAACTCCATTTCTATATTCTCAAATCCAGTGTTACACAATGAAACTATACTAAGCTCCAGTGGTTTTGAAACCAAAGTTGGAACATGTGCTTGTCTTGAAACGGTTAGCAAATAAAATCTGAGGTTGAAAAATGTTAAAACAAGCGGAAATCTTTACCGGCTTCACAAAAGGTTCAGTTAGAAAAGGACTGACGCAGCAAATCTGTGAGAATACAATTTAACACTGTTATAGGATGCTCAAGGGTCTACAGTGCTCACCTGGTTGGCTCCTCCTCCAGAAGGCTTGAAAGTGATGTAGCCACCTCTAAAATGGGAACCATAAGAGATCTGCAACATACCTGCAACTGCGAGAGCTAACGGGAGAAAGGTTTGCCAACTCATGACGGAAGTACAGCTCCGATAAACGTCACTGCTGTACTAATCTGTCTTGCCTAGTAAAATGGGTGTACTTCACTACTCACGCCTTTAATTTGTGTGAGGTTGCCAATGTCAAAGTTGAATACCCAATGATCAGCGCATATTTCAGCCCCTGAACTGTGACTTCAAGTTAGAACAATGACAGTGGCTGAGATAGAGAATAGAGGTAAAACTGATAAGATACCATCCAGCTGTGACATGAATTGTGTCTATAAACCGGCAGTGAATAGCATTAAAATAGAGACTGGTAAAGCGATGAAGTCATCTTCCCTTGACAAGCAATTTTTTTGTTTTAAGTTGATATGGCGTCGTGGTCGCTTACTCGGTTTTGTGTCCTTTCTTCAAAAGAAAAAAAAGTCGTTTGATAGAGGAGAAAACCGCATAAAGGCTGACCATGTAAAAGACTTTTCTTACTCTCATGGAGTTATTCAAGGAATCTTCTAGGCGAAGAAACACGGTTCCTAAAAGCGTACTAAATCATTATTAAACAGAGAAGAATACCTGATTTTCTTGATTCAAAACAAGAATTTTATTCAGTTTTCCTTCAGTGTACACGATTACTACTTAGCGTCTGTTGATACGGTTCCATAACGCTGTGTGAAATACCCCTGTAGTCAAATTATTTTAACAATAGTCATTAGTAGCAATATGAAATCTAAAGTAAATGTTGAAATACGCGGATAAATAGATGATATTGCATAATTGTGCGGATGTTATGAATTTATAGATCTTCAGGTGGTAAAATGATATCTTACGAGTGAGCGCAGTGAACGAGTGCGATATCAGTTTAACACGAGAAGACAAATTCGTATCTCCAAGCGACCATGTAATTTTCTATTTGTTATAGAAACTGCATGTAGCCTCATTTGCATTTTTGTAAACGCGCGAAAATACTCAAAGTTCATTGGCTGAAATTTAGTATCACCACACGTGTTGATAAAAAAAGTTTCCCTACCGGTGGGAGTGGGCATACCAATTTTGTCATTTTGATGTCACTCAGCATCCCACTGCAGTTTTTATAACAAAATATCGTAGCAAAACGTTTTAGTAAACATGTATAGATATCACAAACACATGCATAAGTCATTGGTTATATAACAACGCAGGCAAGTTGAAATCAATGTATAAGAAACCCTAAACTACGTAATTATGCAAGGAGCTACTGAGTTAAACTTTAGCTACTAGCTACTTTCATACGGATTCTATTGGTTAAAAATCTGGTTTGGATGAGTGGTGCAACTTTCCACGTGGCAGGGCAATCTCATAAAGAGACCTGGGGCGAGGGAATGGATCCAAATATTGTTTCTATGCAACGCCGTCATGTTCTGTTCTAATACGGAGCGACTAGAAAGCAGTCTACTCTATGATGTTCACCAAAACTGCAAGTGTAGTTAACAATCTTGTTCTTTCAAGCACTGTTTCTACCCAAAGCCGTTGTGTTCTGTTCTAACACTGAACAAGTGGAAAGTGCTCTACCCTATGTGGCCAGTAATCACATTTAACCGTACCACAACCGTTATATGTATAAATCTACGAGCACACTATTCCTGGTCAATGCGTGTGTTCCACTTTTATATTAATAATAAAAAGTGGAAAGTGCCCTATCCCATGTGGTTTATAATAATATTCAACCATAACACAACCGTTATATGTTTAAATCTACAAGCACACTATTCCTGGTCAATGCATGTGTTCCACTTTAATAATAAGAAGTGGAAAGTGCTCTATCCCACGTGGTTTATAATCACATTTAACCATAACACAGCCGTTATATGTTTTAATCTACGAGCACTGTTCCTGGCCAATGCCGTGTGCTCAACTCTAATAGTAACGAGTGAAAAATCTCTATCCTACGTGGTTAGTAATCTTCTTCAACCGTTATAAGTATAATTTACGAACTAAGTTTGAGGTAAATGCATGCAAATTGCAGTCTCTTTCACAAGTGTCTTTGATCTTCAAAGATTACCAAATAAGGTCTGATGGTAACTAAGGTATGCATACACAGACGATAATGGAAATGGAAAAAAAAAGTTATAGGCACTTTAAAGAGCTCACAGAATTCAGTTTGTCTTGCGAGGATTAATCGCCATTTTGGCGAGATGGGAAACCGCTGAGCCGGAAAGATGCCTTCAACAACTGTGTCCGAAACAAGAAAAGATCGGGAAAATGTACAAAAAAGAAACGCCTAAACTTAAACTTGATCGTTAGTATCTTAATAACTTTCTTAGTTGAATTTTGTTTGCTTGGAATTGACCTCATAGACCTGTAGACATGATCGAAAGAGACTACAACGATCGACAAAAACAACTGAACGGTTTAAAGCAACCGCTCAACACCCGCTCTCCATGAGGCCGCCTTTTCCATCTACAAAGATGGCTTCGTTTACAGCAAAACCATCGCCTCTCATCGAAAGTGAGCTGGTTCGTCCATTTTCTTCTCCGTTGCCACCACTCGACTCGTTCTCGTTGACGTATGTGTTTGTATGAGCTCCCTTCTCGCGGCCATAGATATCATCCACCTTGTTGCGCCTCTTGAATTTTTTGATGTAACCCCGCTTGACCACAACCACCACCAGAATGACTGCGAAGATCAAGAACAATCCAGCGGCACTCCACGCTCCACCAAGCATGGCCGCCTGTGCTCGGCCAGATTCTGTCAAGAGACGATTGTAATGTATGTTATATTATCAGTGGTAAACGCTGTTTACTTGTTAATATCTAGAATGTTCCAAAAATTTCTCCAATAATCTACAGAGCGTTCATGAAGCTCTAATCTTTTTAAAACGGTAACTCAAGAAAACCACAGTTCCCAAGGAAAACTTTGAGATATCTTGAAAGAAAACAAAGTCATTACTAAGCTTTAATTTGTCAGTTTTCATTATGCCATGTCTTATTCTTAGGAGGCAGAGTGGCTCAGAGGTGGCTAGGGTATGGCTACCTAGTTTCCAATCCCACTCTAACCACTGATTGGATTTGGCTTCGGTAATCCCAGATTCAAATCTACCACGTTTATAAATAGCAAACTGGTCTGCTTCAACCATTTAAGGTTTTTAACTGTGTTTGTATTTGTTCGGGATTTTTAACTATGACACTAAAAAGTCCCTTGGGGGAGTTTTCATTTCGTAATTGGTATCATTAACTATTATCATTATTAATATTAATACTGTTATTATTACTATTATCATTATTATTATTATTATTATTATTGTTGTTATTATTGTAATTACTACTATCATAATTGTTATTGTTAATATTAGTATTATTAATATTATTATCATCATCATTGTTATTATTTGAGTTGTTTAGGGAGAAGTCCGACGTTGACGAGCAGGTATAAGAACTAAGTATAGGTAATCGCCTGGGGCTGCGCGAGTAAAATTAAGGATTAATTTCACGAGTGTTTTCAACTTTTTCCAAAATTGGAAAAAAATGAAAACACAAGTGATATTAATCCTAAATTTTACGAGGAACCAGGCGATTACATGTTTATGAAATCGAGGGCAAAATTCTTCATTCTTCGCGGTATCCCACGAGAAAGCGTTGCATAACTTAACTTATTTCTCCAAAATGAAACAAAATCTTTACAAGCTCTAAAAACATTCAAAAATCTTTGGAAGGGGTTTGAAATCGATTTTTAAAAAAATTTTGAAAATCTTCGTAGGTGTTCGGAAACGTTTGGAAATCTTCGTAAATTTTCGAAAATCTTCGAAAAATGTTTCTAAAGCATTTTTTAGACTTTTGGAAATTTTCGGAAAATTTTCGGAAGTGTACCAGCGGCCAATCAGCGCTAAGTAATTTTGACCTGATTTAAGAAAAAATGCCCCCGCTGTTATCCAATCAGCTCGAAGTAATTTTGCCCTCTATGTTATAAAGGGGTTAAGTACAAAGTATAACTTACCGCCACTCTCTCTAGGTTTGTCTATAACGAGAGGTTGGGAGTTCAGATGATAAGGCTTGGTTTCTTTCGGCTGCGGTATTTCTGTCTCGCGGTTTGTCAGTGCCCTTTTCTTACGAATGGACCGCTGACAGCCCTTGGAGCAACGAGAGCCGACGGTATTTCTGTGACACGCCATAACCTCACAGTGCAGATACACAACTGGATAGTCGGCTAGGAACTCAAAAGCTCGCATAGTCAGCTGCTGAAATGGGCTTTCGTGGTATTTGAACTGAAGTGTTGAATCCTCTGGACAGCTGGAAACGGAAAAGAGATCAAACAAGTGATACCGGCTTAAATATCCTGAAAAAGCATTAGTGGTTTAAGGGTTAACAAAGATATAAAGGGTGCGGCTAAGGTAAAGGTTATGGATAGCAGAAAGGTTAGCTTCCACTCGCTGTATTATGTAGGTTCATGCCAGCTTTCTACTATTGGTCAGGTCAAAATTTCAGCCGTAATTTCTTTCTAAGGTCTATGTATTGGAAAAATTGTTTCAGAATATACTCTGTTTCCTTCGACGTTTGTCGTGCGGAAGGCCCTGTTGGATTTCCGGCCTTTACTGAAGGTCTGTTGCAAACGGTTCGACCTTAGTGCCGCGATCCTCTCGGATAAGGGCATTAAAATGTAGACCCTCGGAGCCCTGTA
This sequence comes from Hydrozoanthus sils, assembly GCA_027575215.2. Taxonomy (NCBI): domain Eukaryota; kingdom Metazoa; phylum Cnidaria; class Anthozoa; order Zoantharia; family Hydrozoanthidae; genus Hydrozoanthus; species Hydrozoanthus sils. Next base: position 15,351 of record JAOBRD020183787.1, on the reverse strand, counting down.
CTGTCACAATTTGTAATAGCGCTTGTCTCAGTTTGTAATAGCGCACTAGTCGCAACTTGTAATAGCGCTTGTCGCAATTTGTGATAGCGCTTGTCGCAGTATGTAATAGCGCACTATCCGCAATTTGTAATAGCGCTTGTCGCAGTTTGTAATGGCGTACTGGTCGCAATTTGTAATAGCGCTTGTCACAGTTTGCAATAGCGCACTAGTCGCAATTTGTAATAGCGCTTGTCGCAGTTTGTAATAGCGCTTGTCGCAGTTTGTAATAATGTAAGCTGTCGCAATTTGTAACAACTTTTTCAAAGTAAATAATTGGCATGTTAAGAGTCTTTCTGATCTATGTTATAAGTTAAAGCCCATAAAAAAATAAACTTTTTTCAAATGTGAAAGATGCACACATGCAGTTTGTGAGTGTTATTACGTCAAAACAGACCAAAAGAACAAAACTGACGTGTATAACTAAGAGCTCCGTAAGGGATTTTTTTTTGACAAATGCTATCGAGCATTAGCTGATCTTCAGGTTATTGTTGTTTTACTAACCTGAAGATTAACGAAATCGTTTTTATTTATTAAAATAGCAAGGTTTTATCTTTTACAAATAATGTTTAAACCTGACGAGTTATAAATGTCTAAGCAATACATAACCTATCTATAGTCTAATTTTCAAAAATAATATTTTTGGACAAAATGCTTTTTTTGAATTTTGTTTTTAGTTTAGCATATAGTTCCATGTCTGTTTCAGTTTAGGATTTTATGGTTGTTTTGTTAAGTCGAAACTTTTCTTTAATGTATCTAACCACAAGAAATTCAAATTTTCAGCACGTAAGCAGAATTTATGCATACATTACAAAGCCGGATAAAATAATTTGTAAATAATAGTCTTCGACGAAATAATAAGCAACATAAAAAATCCTCAGAAAGCTGCAAGTTCACCTGTTTTTGTTTCTGTTTGTATAGTCTTATGAAAAATATATGGCTTCTGTAACCTTTTGGGAAAACGAAAATACAAAGCAAAATATAGATGAATTTACTTAGTCACACGACCTTAACGTCATTATGCTGTATGTATGCATATTTCACATTTGAAAATGTTCAGTCATCTAAAACTTCCAAAGTGCCTCAGAAAGACTGCCCGTGTGAACATACCTAATATTATTTTGAAAAGGTTATTACAAATTGCGACAATGAGCTATTACTAATTACGACAGCTCTCATTATTACAAATATCGACAGGTACGCTATTACAAATTACGACAAACATTATTACAAATTGCGACAGGGTGCTATTACAAATTGCGGCAGGTATTACAAATTGCGAGGCCATTACAAATTGTGACAGTACAAGCCATATGATTGGGTTGTAAGTGCTACTATCCGGCCAAGAGTAGTGAAAATTTTAAATCACACATTTGACACGTTTAGAATTACTGACATTTGAACATCTGCAGAAAAGAAATTCATTAATATTTTTGTTTCAATAAGAAAAGTCAGCACAGCACAAAATCTATCTGTAACAAATTTCGTTATCTCTTACAAAAAACGCCTTCCCTGATATATTGTGTACACTTAGGCAGACAACAGCCACTAAAACCTGACGATCGGTAAATCATACGAGGAGAGCTGCAAACACAAATTTCAAGGCTTTTCTAAAGACTGATTTCAGTATGACATCACTGTTTGTATTTGCCTTAAGTAACATAAACTAAACCTCAATATTGAGACAAAATAAATAAAAATTTGATAAAAAATCACAAATTTGATAATAATTGAAGGTTTTAGCTCGATAAATACGACACTTTGAGAGAAACGAGGCTTCTAAAATTGTTAAACCACAAAGATTGTATGTCTTGGGGGCTAGAATTGCCTCAACTCTATTTAAAATTACTGTAAATTTTGGAGTTTTACAGGGCTTATTTATCCAAAAGAATCCAACTTAAACTTTGACTTATTACTAACTGTGCTTCACTTTATCGGATTTTCAACTTATTTTCTTTGAATGTGGTAGTTGGATTTATGATTTATTTTGTAAACAATGAAATCCGCCTATATGAGCTATGAAAAAACCCCAATTTTTGAGCACTGCAGGCATTCAATAACAACAAAAGCACTTCCAGGTTTTCCTTGTGAAGTATAAACCTTTGAAACCTAGGAATAATACTGATGACCATCCGCCAACACTTTACCACACTCACCCGTTCTTCAGGAAGACATACTGAGGACTCGAATATGGATCTCGTGAGGGCGTGGCTCTACATGTGTCAGCAAACACAACCAGGTTACTTTTTAAAGATTCTACAGAGTACTGTATGTAGAGAATCTGATTGAGCTGAACTTTTATAGGGTATTCGTTTGCGCTGTATGGGTATCTGTAGGCGTTGGTTTTGTACAGGTCCATTCTAAAGGTGAAGTTTCCAAAGCCACCTGTAGTATAAGCAGTAACACTGACTCAGAAGTACCTTAAAGCTAAACCCAACAAACTAGTCTAGGCTGCTTCGGTAGACACAGTCGGCTGCGCCACAAGTTAAATTTGCGCTGAGCGTGGAATCATCCTTTTGCAGTTTAACGGAAGTTGCAAAGAACAGAGCAATATTGATGAAAATCTATGTTGGTTGACATGAGTCACAGTTCTGTGTAAGGTTCTGTAAGTTCGTTTTCAATTAAGTTCTTAATCTACTGATTTGCTGCAGTTGCTTGTGATTGTCGTCCAAACGGATATCATGTATGTATACGTTTAATCTATACTCCAGGAAAAAATGGAAGAGTCATCTGTAAAATCTGCGTTTAGCATAATCTTTTCTCGGAAAAAAAACTGTAATTTGCAGTAGGGAAAAAAGTTTTGCTAATTTTTAAAAACTAATTTTACAGGGATTAACCTTTGCGAATTCTCTTAAGGGTTTCAAAAATTGTGTTTAGCTTAATTTTAGTTCGAAGAATTTTGTAAATTCATGAAGATTTTTACGGTTTTCTTTCGATTTTTCTTGCAGTAATTTCTGTAATATTAGCACGTGCAAGTTCTTAAAGTCTGCCTAAAATAACAAAAAATAATTTGGTTTTTCAAAAGTTTACCTTCAGATCCCCTGACCACACCAAAAGGATTGAAGCTGATCTGGACTAGTTTTGACTTGGAGTAATCACAGTAGAACGGTATGTTAACATCAAAGCTTCTTGTAACCACGCCCTTGATTATATTCTTCTCGGCTTTCACTACATTTTTGAACCTGAGCAGGCCGTCAGTTTCATTGTACGTGGTTCCACAGCCATTTAGTGGAGTTCGCAAGGAGAAGTGGGTACTATTAGTGGCAGTGACTCGACATCCCTGGTATTCAAGGTGCAGTTTCGAGGGGTCAAAATTCTTGAAGTGAGCGCGTTCCAGATCAATTTGCATGTATTCTTCTTCACACGTGACTTCAATGCCAGGCTCTGGTGAATTGGATACAATTGAAAGATAAAATTAATAAAATTGACAGACAGCAAAGAAAGGGAATTTTTACTCCTAATAGTCCTTCCTTCAATTGTTTTAACCATAAAATAGTTCATGGTCATCGTGTGTCTAACGTGTTATGAATGCATTTGGAAAGTGGGAGATCACTCAAGAAGCGTTGAATCGGAGTAGCGCAAGCGAGACAAACGATAGCCATGAAATAATTATTCTAGAACTTTTCTGAGAAATCAGAAACCAGAATGTTTATCCACAATTTACATTTTTACGATATATTACAATTTTCGATCACAAAATGTTTACAGGTATACATATTACAAAATCGTCACAAAATAATTTTGGTATTACTATACCTAGCTATAAATAGAGTGAGATTATAAAGGATTCTGATCATAGGTATAGTAGGACATTTTGGAAATGTAATTATAAGTTTTCTAGTTAGACACTTAAGTCTTAGGATGGATGTTCAGAAAAAAATGTTGTGGCGGGTACGGACGGTTGTTTAGTAAAGCGGATGAAACTGTTTTATTGGTAAGTGACTTTTGACCTTTTTAGAGAAAATATAGTCCCTGCTACATTTCAGCTTATGAGATAATTTTTGCCATAAATCAATTGTTAGTTCTGAAACAACACTTTAAAAATCTCATTTGAGACTTTAAAAGTGGAAAATATAAAATAATCGGATCGTTATAATATGATTGTCCCGCTGCACGCGGGCCGGCCGTGAGTCAATCGAGTTACAGATGCACGGTCGTGTCAATGCAAAAAATCGCGCAATAATTTTAATATATGTTCTAAGTTTTACTGGTTTGTTGTGTGTGCCTTGTCTGGCATCATGCATGTTTTTGCATGAAATCGATTGAGTTACGTCTGTTAGTTTAGTCTAGGATTTCATTTCGGTTTTCTTTGAACCGGATTAAGTCATAAACAAAGATCTTTGTCTTCTCTGTTATGTGAATACTTGGTCATATAAAGGGCGAAGAGTTATGTTTGGTCTTTAAAACATTTGACCAGATGTTCAGCCTCAGTCGAAAAATTCGACGTTCTTATATTAAAATAAAAAGAGTGTTCATCTTAAAGGCTGCTCACCGATACAGGTCTTGTTATCTGAGCTGATGGTTTGCCCTTCCAGGCACGAGCAGTAGTAGGTTCCTGGTAAATTGTGGCAGTGGTGACTACAGCCACCGTTTCTGATCTGACACTCATCAATATCTGAAAACAAAAACATACAGTATGTTTATCATAATCGAAAATTTCGGTATTTACTCTAGATAGTCTGTCGGCTTATTGTAAAAGAACACTCCGTGCCAGGTACTCTGGTTTGACATTAGTTTCGAGAGACATAACATAAAACGCTAGAGACCAAGAATAGAATAACTACTTCTTTGAGTGAGACAGGTTCCTCTTATGTGAAACTAAGGCAAAGAATGACAGTCATTTGAGTGAAACATAGTGAAGAATAACATACAACATCCTAACCTTTGAGGAGTAATACAGAGGCCAAAAATTATAGCAACACAGCTATTGAGTTAAACAGATTTGAGTTAAACCCAGCCCAAGAATGACAATAATTGAATCCTTATAATGAACAATATTAACAAGTATTGGTAAATTCATAGTACAAATACTTGGCATTAAGGCGAGTTTCTCTCGTTTGAATATTCACAAAAAACACAAAAAATTACCATCACATGTTTTCCTGTCAGAGTTGAGCCGGTACCCATCATTGCATCGGCAGTAAAAACTGCCTGCTGTATTCACGCAATCGTGTTGGCAGTTTGCCGGCAGGTGAAGAACAAAAGGGCTGTAAGCAATGGCTGAAGCACTTGGTGACACCACAGATTGGACTGGAGTTGGTGCGATTTGTACTTGTGAGGGTGCCGGCGTGGCAAACAGATATGAAGAGGGAACTGAAAACACGAAAAACTTTTTATTTAGATTACAAAGACGTCGTAAAGCTGAAAATAGGGAGTTAACGAAACGAGGACGGAGAAGCTGACGTCGCCGGCAGGGGGCAATAGTGAATACAAAAGCTGCACGTTGGAATGCACCATGCGGGTCACCTGCACGTCGCCGGCAGGAAGCAATAGTGAACACAAAAGCTGCACGTTGGAATGCACCGTGCGGGTCACCTGCAGCACGCGGTCGTCTTCAAAATTACGACGTGAAAAGCTCAGTTTTGAAGTTCTCATGACAACGGGAACGATAAACAGAAAATCTTCTCTATCTTCTTTTATCTTTATGCAGGGAGCTTTAATCTCTTTCTGTTCACAAAGTCTCACTAGGACAAATAAGGGGGTAAACGAACCAGACATGGTCGAAAAGGAATAGAAAGAAATATGATTTTTGGAAGCCGTCGTGGTCGCCGTCCTCGTCGCGTAAACTCCTTAAGGTTACCAAACAGTTTGAAACCGAAGGAAATTGCCAAAATGAGATTTAAACCATACGGATATATAGATTAGAGGTAAAGCTTTAAGATAGCGAAAAAAACAAAGTTTTGATATCTCTTTTAGGGAACGAAATTTCGAGGTAGAAAAATTTCGCCGGAATAAAACCGCCAATCACGCCTTCTAATTTAGACAGCAATTTCGCGCGATTGCTGACAGGATCAAATTGTGCGTTTTATTATTGCGCGTGTTAGTTTGTTTTAGCTCGAGCTAGGTACAGCCGTTTAGAATTCGTAAAAAAGTATAGATTCAGGGAGTGATACTGCTTTCGTGCCTTTTGAAATGGCCCAAAAAGTCAAGAAAAAAACCCTTGGTTTTATCAACAAGGCGACGGAGGTCGAAGAAAATAAGAGGCAAAACCAAAGTTCTTGCTGTTGAAGCCAATAACGCTTTAACAGAAAGTGACAAAGGCTCTCAGTTGTTTAATCAAATGAACAAATCAGGGATGTAAAAGAAAAAACAATAGCTAGTGCAAGCTCAAGAAAATTTAACTAGAGTATCTTAAACGAAAATTCCGTACTATCACGTTCACTGAAGCACGTCTTCACTTCGTCGGTGGGCTGTGAATATGATTGCGTATTTGCAGGGGTTCCTTGTTTTTGGCCTTCCAGTTTTTTTTTTTGACGGCCTTTTGAAGTCCCTTTATTCTTTTTTTCTGTTTCTATCAATGTCTTTGAATCAAAGCTTTTGTTCCGTGTTCAGTTCGCCTTGCGCCCAATTTACTCGATCATGTCGCCGCTGTTTAAAACATTTTCGCACTTTGAGGGAAACTGTGCCGCCGGAAGTGATTTTGATTGGCTGAATGGTCTTGGGGACGGAGAAAAACAAACATAACACGCAGTGGGCTTGAGAGGACGCCAAAATTTTTAAAAGTTTTTTCTCGAAACTATTTTTACTTCAAATCTACGAGATACTCGAGGTTCCAACTTGGGCTGTTTTTCGTCCAGCAATTTGAAATTTGGCAAAATTACAGTTAAATAACTGAAGTTCAAAACCGTGTCGGAGTTTTTTGAAATTTTAAAAACTTTTTAAGTTATCAAGATAAAACGCCACCGCTTTCGATTTAGAAAGTGCTCTTTTGGGGTTTTGGCTGTAAAATACAAACAAAGCCGCCTTTCAAAAAATGCTGACACGGTTTTGGACTACAAAAAGTGTCAAATGTGAAAATGTAATAATTGGTGCCATGAAAAGCAGCAGGACCGACTTGGAACTCCGGAAAGAGAACACAAAGGTCGGAAAACAAGGCGTTCATTCTCTTTAGTTATTTAAAATTATAACAAAATTTAGACAGCGATTTAGAGAATTTCATAAGCTTTTCAATGATGTAAAGGTTTATAGGGTGGCGTCTCCAAATAACAGAGATATGCCCAATTAACCGCAAACACCGCTCAAACTATTGTGTAAACTTAATACCCATAAAGGATTGTGTCACGCGGCAAGATTTAAAAAGGTTAACTGGACACTGCTCTTTCTTGTTCGATCACTTGGTGACCTTTGTTGTAAAAGTCTTTTTTTTGCAACCAATGCAGTAAAGCGTAACTATCAATTTTCCCTTTGCTTCTTTAATTTCTGCTTTTGTAAAAGGTCGGTCGGTTCGTTGCGTTGGCCAAGACTTAGCCACTTTGCACTTGCGAAGGCCTGAACAGAGGCCGACAACGTTACCATGCCAGCAAAATACAATAGAAAAAATCCACCAGAATGGCTGCTTTCATGTCACACATATAATATGGAACTAATGTATCTCAACAGCTATTGTCTAATTTTAAAGTTGATTAAAAAAATCAGTTGATGTGTTGTAACTATTTGCATGTACTTGTCTACTGCACCTCAATTAGAAATTAAACCCGTTGTGGCCATAGCAAATTCGCGTCTTTATTCACAGACACAGGTTTGCAGATAACTCATACGCTCTTATAAACGTTTAGTTGCATGATAGTAGTTAACACAAAGTCGCCTGCATTAACGAGATGCAAGTGCAAGTTACAATAGGAATACCCTACTAAGTTATCAAACCGATGCTGCTTCTCATTTTCAAGTTACGATCCTTACCACTATAAGCAATCGTGTAGTAAACGTTGAAACCCGCATTGAAGACAGAATGGTCAGAACGAAAGTGAAGGAGAAGATTCCGCCCCGACGAATATATTACAGGGGGTACACTGGTTCCACAATAGCGGCCAATCCGACGATGATGTAAAGTGGGTCCGTCTATGACGTCAAGATAGTCATAGGGACAAGATTCTAGGGAGAATCTGTTGAATGAAAGCTTCACATATCCATACGGGAGCGTAATGTTCCAGACACAGTCGTGGTTTGCAGAATATTGGTAAGGGTAGTTTGGACTACTAATATAACCCCAGGAAGAAGTAAGGAGCTGGTAACAACCTGCAACTCAAGTAAGTAATGACGGTTAATTTCTCAAATAGCTTAAATTACCTTTTTAATGTACTCTGGGTAGTCGTTGCCGAGAAACCTATTTGCATCTGCAGTTGCGCGCACGTGTCCGTCCGTTAAATGTTGATTTGTTATCGGAACCTTCACAGCGCGCTCTGCATTATGGATACTATGACGTCATTGGCACGAGGCGACGCGAGAAGAATTTGCAAGTTGTTATAAAAACCCCACTGAACCTAGAATTTGGTTCTTATTTTCAGAAATTCATACAAAACGAAAATACAAATTTAAAAAAAAAAACATTTTTTTTATGTTTATGTTTTATAGCTTTTCATAAAGTGCAAAAATGGTGTGCACATGCTTAGATTAACATGGTTTACAGGAAATTTTACATTATTATTGTGAGTACAATACAAATAGGAGGCCTAGAAATTGGCCATATCTGTTCTTAGTAAACACAATATTTCTTTTGAAAAGAAGAACCTGTTTAAAAAAACCGTAGTGGCCTAACTTTGTAGTTAAGTACCATTTATATAAGAACCTGCTTAGCCTAACTTAGAGAGAAATTGAAAAACAAGATCATTTCGAGGTGGGACGGAAAGTAAATCTTATAGTTTTGCTTAAATACTCTTAATTACTGCGGTTTAAATGAGTAAACTTGGATTTTTTAAAGATAAAATCTTGCAAACTATTTTGTTAAAGTAGATAAATAACGTTATTAAGTGTACAGGAGAAAATGCATAAGTGGGAGATATATAGGATTTCCTACCTCGCTGTGTTGGTCCAACGACAGATGGTTGTACCTGAACTGATGGTGAAGGCGTTACTTCGATCGGTTGAATGGAAATATTCATACCTAAATTGTACCAGGGGAAAGAAAACGACGTCATAACGACGACATAACCTGTTTTATCAACAGATTTATTCATTATATTAACTATGTCACACATTATATGAGAAAAGAGCTCTCACAACGTCCTTATCTTTGTGACGCATTGAGCGAGAAAAGAGATCTCATTCTCCGAGAGTATTGTGAAGCATTTTTTAAGAAAAAAGCGGCCACTAATTTGTTCCATATAACGCCTTACTTTGGGAAAGAGCTCTCACAATTCTATAACCAGAGTGAACCTGTGACGGATTACTTTAGAAAAGAGCTCAACACCTTTATCTTCAAAGTGCATTTGTGCGTTTAAACAAGGTATTGCCAAAGTTCATTGTAAGCAAAATAATTCATTCTGATTCAACTCGATGAAGTTTCGTGAACTGACTCGGTGACCAGTGACATCACACCATCTGCTGCCGCTAACGCGACCTTGGTTTGTTTGTAAAAATATTTTTTTGTTATAAACTATTGTTATAAACTCGTGATGTTTTGTGGTATATATGCCAAACATCACTACAAAAAATACTATTATCTAAACAAACACTATTACCTGGTTGACTTAGCGCTACAGATGACGTCATTGGTGCAGAAAGAGGTGGTGTTGCATGGATCGAGGAGGCTGCAGGACAATAGTAACGGAACAAATTAATTACCAAGTCCTTACTGACACTGTCGAGAAAGAAATCGATCAAGGACTTTATAACTAGTAGGAGTTATCACTGCTAAGTTAAAATTCTACGATTGAGATATTATATTTTTCAGTCCAAGTCAATTAACTAATATCTAACTGTGATGAGAAAACGAGAATTGATCAAACACATGAGACTATTGGTGAAGAAAAAAATCTCCAAAACATGTTCCAAAAAACTGTGGGATCTAGTTGGGAGAATTAAGCAACACAACTGGCACTAAAAGGGTTAACCACTCTAGATGGAAATGTTAAATTTTTGTTTCTCCTAGTGATATGTTTCGTTTGGTTTTGTAGTGGTGTTGATAGTCTCAAAAATGGGAATTAAAGTAACTTGAAAGAACAAACTGTTACAACAAAGGTGTGCCTTGAAACCATTTTTGTGGTGGGAATGTTTAGTTAGTTAACTAATTACATTATAACCATATATAATAAAGTCTTGATAAAAATTATGCGTTTGAGAACGGGGGCTACTGTAATTCCCGACACATTACATCATCCAAAACCAGTTTACCGGTTGCCCATGAAAATCTCAAACCAACCTGGCATCTGAGAGACGCAACAAAAATTTAACTCCTAGCCCTTTCGGGGCTTGCAGCATTTATAAACTTGAGTTGGGGTCCTGGGGTAGCAGCTACCTTGCACAAGGATATTCGTAACAGCCCAAAAAACACGTAGTTCATTTAAAATATTCAAGTCTCTATATTTCAGTGTAACAGAAACTTTAGGGCTTAGGGATGATATACTTGCTATTCTAAAATCATTGGTAAAATAGCAAGGGGATATACTTGCAGTCATTTCAGGGGGTTACGATTTGCCGTCGGAATCATGAGAGAGAACAGTGTTACTTCGCTTGGTACTGCTTTTCTTGTAAAAAAAGGAATGTTCAGAGGGCCTGCAGCAGGTGAAGTTATCAGGGTTGGCCCGATAGTATCGTTGATAATCAGCGAACATCTTACTCGCTTTGTAACGTATTCTTGTCAAATTTGTTGATCTGTCTGTCTGGCCTGCGCGCCGTCTGTGTCTCTGTTCGTCGCCTTTCGCTAGTTCTTGATACATTACCTTTATTGAATTTACCATATTTACCTTTGAACTGGTTTTTTGACATTTTTTATTATGGTAAATTTGTAAATGTGAGTGAGAACAACGTCCTTAACCCTAGCTGAGTAAGAGAAAAAAAAATATGACTAATGTAGCTTTGTACTTAACTTTATCGGGTAAAATTCGGACTAAATTCGGAAATCAGTTAGTTAAGAACAGTTATAGCTCAAGCTAATAATAATATAAAATCTTGAAATGAAATTAAAAACCTTTTACCTTAGCTTATATAGAATAAAGTTTTATGCCTTTAAAATCAGAGAATCTACTTATGATTCAGAATTAATTTACTCACAATCTCCATCCCCGCAGTAGCGGCCACATCTACTCATTGGTCTGAGGTAATACACATAGTAGGCACCACAATTGCGTACCCTGATCGACAAAGTCCAACCACAGCAAGAAGAATGATACCTGTAGTTGAAGCACACTTGTCTTGACACTGCACCCTCGTACACGCTTGGATGTGATCCATTAAGCCATCCGGGAGAGCCCCACGAGTCTGGAGCACCACATCTCCCAGTGGGAACACAGTTTTCTGGCATCTTGGTGCCTGCGCTACCCATGAACCGGTACCATCCCCAGGATAAGGAATAGTCACAGAAATAAGTTCTCTGGAAGTAATTTATCGACCGGTCGGCAGATGACAAAGTTCTGTACGAAAAACATTCACCTGAAAAAAAAATCGATAGGGTAAAGGATTAAATTTAGATAAAGATGCTCTATGACTGTCCGCTTCGTTTCAGTTAATTCCTGTTGTTTATAAAACAACATACGTTTTTATGCCTAAATGCATATACGCCATCATTTTTAGAGTACTACTTATCGAAGTGTTAAAGTATTTAAAATTTAGATTCTATCCAGTGCAAAAACCGTGTACGTCAAACTTGTTTTCGGATCAGATGCACGAGATCAGTTAAAACAAAATGCTAGAAATTATGAATGTTAACCCTTTTAGCCAAAGCCCGTTTATTAACACGAAACTTCTCCTTAGATTACTCAGACAATATATAGTATAAGACTTTTAGTAAGGGAAAATGGGAATGGATCAAACAGAGTAAAATCTCAAAGCTAAAAGGTAAAATTCTCTTATATCGTCAACGAGAAAAGTGTCAGTTCTGGTTGGGAGAACGTGGTATATGTTTTTTGGCCAAGGGCGTTATCAAACTTTTGCAAAGACTGAAAAAACAACCATCAGTCTTCCTAATTTTACTTGAGTTTTTAACTTTTAACGTTGCTTCTTCAATTCTTTGATACACAACTCAGGTGATGGTCCAGAGTTTAATCCTTCAAAAAAATGCATTTTTTTTAAATTTTGAAAACTCATTTTGAGTCATATTAGAAAAACGACGTGATGACTTTTTATGCCTCAAAATTTTCCAATATCCCAATTTAACTAAGACCAGTCAGGTTCCAAAAATCCAGTAGCTGTTCAAAATTAATATTTTAGAAGATTCTTAAGTTGAACATATCAAAGTTTTACTTTTCTCGGTTACATCAGATAGACTTTCGTTGGATGTAGTTAAAATCAAAGATACAACGGAAAGGTTACCTGCTACAGCGGAAGCTGATACCATCATACTTGGAGAAGGAGATATTCCGTAATAGACCCATCTTTTCTTTCTACCATTATTAGTTCCAGATTCTTTGGCTGTATCGTCTTGGAGTGAGCGGCGATTTCGAAAAGGAGGGTTTGCACACTCATTGACATCTGCAGAAAAAATATTTTAATGGAAACAATTTTAATCGGCTGCCAAATACTCCGGCGAAACTTAACGACTAAAAAAGACCTACGCATATAAACAAAAACTATACTAAACTTCCATGGTGTAAGCCCACCATGACGCATTATACTATACGGGGAGGCAGAGCTAGAGCGGTTGACAAAATCATCTTTACGGGGAAGGGAGGAACCGTTTCAAGGATAGTGGAGAGATGTTCTGTAGCGCCAAAATTTGGCTTTTTTTTTGTTAACTTAAGAAATCTTTCTTCTTGAGTTATACAGCTAATGTTTAGAACAAAGTTAGGGGTAGATTTGTTGTCGTTTCTCACTTCAGGTACATGTGTGGCATTTTTTCACACAACACGGGTATTCTTTTTTTTTTGTGGGGATGGGGGGGGGGTGGGGGGAGGGCGTGGTGGGGAGAGATTCGGGTGTATCAGTAACTCATATTCCATGACCGAGCCTGAACGTTCAGAAAGTCTAGGGGATATGACTTCACTTCATTGCAATAACCAAACAAACGAAAACAAAAGCAGTGTTAACCATCTCAAAGTCCAGCACCCACGAGTTTCAACGATGGCATCATAACTAATGTTACTAACATGAGGAGGAGTTTAAATCATGCACCAAACTTTACCTTAGTTATCTAACCACCTACCTACACAGCTTGTGTTCCAGCCTCGATAATATCCGTTATAACAATAGCCACTTGTGTACACCCTCCAAGAATACGGTGACGTAAGTCCCGGGGTTGGTGGTCCGTCAGATGAGCAACCACGACCAACAACTGAGCCAGCGTCTAGAATAATGCTGTAATAACCACGCATGCTCAAGACGTCTCTTGGTGTGCGGAAATTGAGGATTGTGTTGTTACTTCCGCTTACGGTCACTAACAGAGAACTGGATGAGTCCAGCTTGAAAATGTTATGTCCATTAACAAGGATCCGAATGAAACTTGACTTCCTCGGTTTTTTAATCTATGAATAAAAAGCACAAAAGTTAATAAAGACTGACGACAAAGTTGGATCATTGCCGGAGTGTAGTTTTCAGCTTATGTCCGTATGCCGCGGTGTGATGTGCGCGCGAATATTAAAAGCCAATATTATTTGTCAAAATTAAAAGACAAGCACTCATTTAAAAAAAGTTTTTAATCTGACGAACCACTAGGTCTAAATCAAAACTTCGCAAAGAACTGACCTGGGCGAAAATGATGGCTACCTGTAGTTCTTTGCGCACGAAAACAAAATCTAAAATTGCTCATAAAAACGCACAAAGATAATCTGCAATCTTCAAATTTGACATCCAAAGTGCGTTTTGTACAAGGAAAAATATCACCAACTGCAGATTTTTTTTTTAGCAATGTTAGGTCTGCAAGGCATTGTGGTAAGTGTGCGCACCATCTTTGTGGCATGGCCAATACAACTGTTATGTAACACGATATTTGGTTTTGCTAATTAAGTACATGTTCTTAATCAGTCAACGACAGAAAAATAGATGTCGCATGTAAAATTATATGGCTGATTCAATACCACTCTGACTAGATGCAATTTCCATGTAACACGTAATATTTTTTTAGATGTTTCTCTCAGCCAATCAGTGATAAGGAGTACATTTTATTTATATAGGTCAGCCATAGCTTTGCAACACGTAATTGGTTTTTGCTTTGAGTCGTGTAACAGCTTCGAGCTTCCTCACTTGTTCCGAACTCGTTTGAGTGGAAGTTTGGAACTGCTCGGAAAACCCTCAGTAACCAACAGAAACTAATAGGGCAAGCGGTAACATCGATAGTTGAGTGAAGCTTTTGTTAAACCGTATGGTTTGTACGAAGAACGATTCCCAGTATTATCTCTCGCACATGTAAAACCAAGCGAATACAAGATCAATAAATAAAAGCTCTACCAACATAAAATTGAAGTAGCGAGAAATTCTTTATTTAACACAACGAACAGACCTTGAATTAAATACAGAAAAATACAAATGTACAACATACAAAAAAAATTAAACGTTGGAAAATTATATTTAAATGTGAAACATGGAGTTAATCCAAACCACAATATGAAATTTATAACAATAGTGTACTAGCAGTTGTAGTACCAAATCAAAAAAGAATTTACCGATCGATCAAATCTGACACTCCAGTCGTTGAAATGTGCAAAGCTGTTGTAATACACACTGGAAGATGGATATTGCGAGCCGGATATTACCTTGGGAGAGGCGCCTGAATGAAGCAAAACAAAGCGGCGTTAAACAGTAAGTACGGAGTGAGAGTAAGATGCTTGTTTCTTAACCTTTTTCTTTTAATTTATCAGATGATTACAAAAATATGTGCTTTTTCAGTCAAACATTCGAATGTTACGAATTAGTTGGAACAAGCTACAATTAAAAATTTCCACCAGTTTTTCTTTTCAAGAGTAAAGACTTATTAACGTGTAATTATAAACTAAAATCAGTTCACTTTTGTTTTACTAATTTGGTAATAATAATTTAAAAGGTTGCACTATATTTAGTTAATAGCTATCTACGTAAGGTTCACATAATGAAACATCCGAGCTGTCTCAGTTAAAGGAAAAGACAGGCAATAAAGAAAACTGAGGCTATTTGCCTATATGGCCGGCAGCCGGCCAAGGAATTGAAAACACTAAATGGCCGGCAGTCTATTCTTTTTTCAATAATTCAAGA
>JAOBRD020182716.1:0-18223 GCA_027575215.2 Hydrozoanthus sils | reverse complement strand
TGATAACGATTATGATGATGATAACGATTATGATGATGATAACGATTATGATGATGATGATGATGATGATGATGATGACCAGGAAACAGGTAAAACCAGCAGTCGTTCCATGCCCTTGTCATAGAAACACCACTTTCAGCTCCAAACACGGAATAGAACTCGTTGCAGCTCGGGATCACTTGACCATAACTACTTCTAATTAGTCAGCTATTTCAAAATGGTATCCAGAAATAGAAAGAGGAAATTGACATTACTAAAATGGCAATGTTTCATATTTTTACTTCATATTTGATGTAAAAACTGGCAAGCAACATAAAATAGGAATTTTCTAAGGATTTGTATGGCTGGAGAACAAGCCATGTTTCCAATACCATTTCCACATATACTTTCCTTAGAAAAATGTAGATTTTAAGTTCGCTGTCATTTTCGAAGTACTAACGTCGAGACTTAAAACTATGCCTTTTAACAAACGTTAACGTGCTTTTTCCATTTATGACCACCATTTTGTCATAGCTAATTAAGGTAGGTGTGATAAAGCGTAACTGCAAAGGTCTTCCAACTAGAGGCCATACTTTTTATGAAACAAGATGAAAGAATTATCTTTTCATGTTCAATTATGGTATTGTCTAACTAGATGTTGTATTTTTTATGAGCATTGGAAGGACGAGTTGGATGTAGATTGTTGTCGCCGGTGCCTTGGCCGAGCGGTTAGTGTATTCAATTTGTAACCCTATGGTTGCGAGTGGGAGCCCCAGTCAGGCCACTGTGTTGTGTCCTTGAACAAGACACTTTACCTGACTTTGTTCCAGTCGACTCAGCTGTATTAATGAGTACGAGCTTGTGCTGGGGGCTTATCTGCGATGGGTTATTGTCCTTTCCTGGGGAATTCAAAGACTCTCATCTGCTTAACACTACTGAAACCGGTGATAAGCGCCAGCCTAATAAGCCACATAGGCTCAAGAAAGGATTTAGCTTTTTGATGTTGATAAACTGGCCGGGTTTGAGGTGGTTCGGTTGCCACAACTTCCCCAATTGGCAAACGGAGTTCCCAGTTTTATGACTTTTCAGTTTCTTGTGGATCCAGTATTACCAGCTGAGACGGCAGGCAGAAAACAAGCATTTGACAGGAACACTCCAATTTATGTCGCAGAATTCTTAACTCTGCCTTGGAGGAATAGTTGTTTAAATGGCCGGTTAACTATGTACAGAAACTCACAAATCTAGCAAATGTAAGAAACCCTTGAAGATCATCCAAACATGGAAATTCTTTACAACTGAGTGGAGGTTTTGAGAGTTCTGGATACATGTGTGTTAAAAATATTCAGCGCAACGTTACCGTCAGAAAAACTCAAATCAATTTTATTTCTGTACAACATCTTTACAACACTTTGTGTTTAAGACAACTTTTCATTGCTTCCTGTCAGTCTTGATGGGTACTACACGCACTCTCCTTTAAACGATAAAGTTTTATTAATTTTGTGTTTATTTGCTGACAGGTGGATATCGTGTTAGTGCAAACACTAGAAGCAACATGAAGTATTCGTTGCGTTCGCAGAGCTCACATAAGCTTTTAAAACACGGAGCAGCTGAAAAAAAGAGTCCCCATGATTGATGGAGAAGAAAAGCAAAACCAAGTTTGATTAGTAAAATTGTTTGACTGTCCGTAAGGAGAGTATTTTTGAGTATTTTGTAAATAATCGTAATATTAGTCCCTGAGTGATATATTTCAATGATACCTTGTGCTGTAGCTATGAGAATCTTTATCTAGGCTTTCGTTTACATAACGGGTAAAACGGAATAGTTTTAAAACCTTTTTTCTTTAGGGAAGATCTTTAGGAATGCGTAAAGTGTCAGAATTCAAGTGATGCGTTTTAGTTCAATGAATTCCGTGATGATTGTTCGACTTATTTATTGATAATACTGAAAGGACTAAGACGAACCTGCACTCCAATTTTTTCTTCTTATATGTTAAAGACCATTTGCTTAGGATTCCAGAGAAGGCAGTTTTTAGGGCGTATGATCGCCGTATCGACAAAGATAGTTTGCAAAACGTGCAAGGTGAACGCTAATGCAGCCGCTATCTTTGAGCTCGGGGTCTATTCCTTAACATTACAACGTGAAACTGCTGTAAAGTTACTGAAAATATTCTACTGGTTAATTTTACGAAAAATGCAAGCAATAAAACAGCCTGAACTTGGCAACAGAGCTGATTTTTTAACAGTTTAATGTTGTAACGTCAGATGTCAATGCAACATGGTGGCCTCCATGGGATTGACTAGTGCTTTCTTTTTCTTTCTTTTTTTTTGCGCAATAATAAAAAAAATGGTTTATAAAGCACATTTTTGGAATCTTAAATTGATGTTTTTAAACATATTAAGAAGTAATTTTGGAGTGCTGGTCCCTTCTAACTGCGAGACTAACCTTAATCAGTTTACTATATATGTTGATAGACTTCTCCAAGATTTGGTCGATTAGCTACAAAAATCTAAATCACAAATACCACACTTAGGAAACAGTTGTATCAAGGAGTGTTTACTATCACAGTAATTTCCATCAATGACTTGACGTACAAACAGTTTTATTTTAAAAATAGTGTCGGCCTGCTGACCAAAAATGCCACTGACCTACTGACGGGAGGATAAAAGCCATCCCAAGAATTGAAATGCCATCGACTTAGACAATTAAACTATGCAATTATTAATTTAAAAGTAATAAATTATTATTGTAGAAACCATTTAACTACTGCGTTCTTTTTTATGTCAATACTATAATGCGAAATTACCAAACACATCTTTTTCGCTGCCAGCTTTTTATTACAGATTAGAATTCTATTAGTTTTTAAATGGAGCTTTAAAGCGTTCATTGCAGCCCATGAATAATTAGAGATTACGAAATACTCGAGGTTGTTTCGCTAAAAAATGCAGTTTAATACAAATGACAGGGTGTCTTGTCGCAGAATGTAACAAGCTGTTTCTGGTATCTGCACTCTGATTGGACAGTTACAAAACAAGCACAAAGACTGGCAAGCACTGAAATTCCTGATTAAGCATTTTGGCTCCGAATTATACATTATTTTGATTGATTGTTCAGAATACTCAAGAACTTGGAAAATTAAATTCAGAATTATCTGCCTTTTCACTAAAACTACATTAAAATAACAAGTGACGCTCTGAAAACAATAGGGCACTAGATAAAAGTGACAGGGCACTGGATGAAAGTTACAGGGTGCTGGATGAAAGTGACAGGGTACTGGATGAAAGTAACAGGGTACTGGGTGAAAATGACAGGCTACTGGGTGAAAATGACAAGATACTGGTAAAAATGACAGGGTGCTGGATGAAAGTGACAGGGTGCTGGGTAAACGACAGGGCACTGGATGAAGGTGACAGGGTGCAGGAAAAAAACACCGAGGGTTCTGCGCCTTTTCCTTTTGGCCTAGCTAGAACACTATAACAGGTTTTTACAATTGGCCACCTAGAACTATGCAAATGCTGGGGTTTTTATTTAATTCAGCAAGATATTGTTTTGGAATTGCATTGAAGCAATTGTAAGTAAGCTTTATATTTAAATTAAATTTCGTAAGAAATGTTTAAACAAAATGAACTGAATGACCAGAACCGAAGAATATTATTTAATTGTTTTAGAATTTTTTTGGAACATTTCTCTAGGATTTTACTTTTTTTATTTATATGTTACTTTGGAACAGAAGATTTTGAAGATTGGAGGTTTTGTTTCTTAGACAGAACGAAAGTACTTAGGTAATGGTCCGTATAAGAACTAGTCAACCTTCCATTGTTCTGTGGTTTTTCGCTTTGAGAATACAATCAATCTGCCTGCAACATAGTTTTAAAGTAAATGGCAGTGAAACTCTTTTAAAAGCAATGTTTCTTTTGTGCTGCAACAATTTAGCCAATCATAGAACTCCAAAACAAAAGCAAAGATAACCTTTTCACTTTTAATGTTCCCCACATAAACATGTCTTTAGTTTAAAAACAACTGTTTCAACTAGAAAGACTTAAATGAATAAACTGGAAAGAAATACATAAACTTATTAATATACGGTCCATTTTTAAATTTAAGCCAATCAGATCAACGGTTCGCTAATAGCGCACCTTTCTGCATTTCACTGCCGTTGACCTTTCTAGTTCTTACTCAGATCGTTACTTGAACGTACAAGTTAGCTTTTAACTCGGTGTGTCATTGACACTTTTAGCTGGAATGATACGGAACTGGATAAGTGCCTCGGTTATTGCAGTCATTTGCTTCCTTGTTATGTGATGTTCGTCCAAAATGATTTTAAAATAAAAACGAAGAATTATTTTACGTTTCGGGGTCATCTGGACTCCGTCCTCTCGCCAGTTATGAATTTTCAAATGCAATGAAGTAAGGAAAGCGAAGAGAAAGACTAGTTTACATCCTTCCAAACAAACTCCCTGGCCCGTTAGGAATCAGTCTGTACATTCTGTGTTGGTGTTAGAATCTTGGTGAAGAGCATTTCATTGATGAAGAAATCGAATAGTCAGGACGCTAAATTCCTCAGTAAGCCATCCTGGTATTTTACCATTGTGTTCACGAGTGTTATATTTACACTTGGATAATTTTCATTTGTGTCCCTCGACACGCATGTGCAAGTGTTCAGTATAGCCTACATAATCCGCAACACACAGATTTTATTTATAATGATGATAAAAATAATACATAACAGGCTTTAAGTTAACATTGAAAGCTTTCATAACTGGACTCCTGCAATTTTAGATCTCAAACTTATGACTGGCAAACACTTGTTGAATTATGGTGTTCAATTTTTAATTTACGCTTACAGTGTTTAATTTTGTTTGACAAGTTTAGTTTAATTCCCTACGGCCCCCTAAATTCCTCTTCGCTTTCCTTGCCTCGTTTCATTTAGTATTCGTGTTATATATGTACACCGCATTTCATTTTTAGTTTTTTTTATTTCCTGTTTACATAGCAGAATTTCGTGCGTACAGTAAAATATTAATTGCAATTTGTATATACAATTTGTACATTAAATGAATGTTTTTACAAACTTTTATTCCTATTCCATATTTAACATAACAAGTGACGATAAAAATCTTAAATTTGTTGGTACGCACGGCGGGATTGTCAAAACGCCGCTGCCCTCCGAGATTGTATCGTGTTACATGTTTGGGTATGAGCAAACGGTTAAATCAGCAGCGTCGTCTCAAACAGTTTTTAATCAAGGTCCTGACGCCTGTTCGTAAGATTACTCATGTTAGATGTTCTTAGATTTCTGATGAGAGTCGACTTTTCCGAAGATAAATCAACGTGCTATACTGAGAGAGCGTGATGCATGAAACATTTAAATAATTGTCTGATACGGGTACAATAGAAACCGTATCCCCATTGATCGGATATTTTTGCGTATTTTAACAAAATCAAAGAGTACAAGTGCTTGTTTGCTTCTTTAATTTGTCAAACAGCCCGATTGGAATTGTTCGATCGTATTTGGAGGAAACGTCGAAGCTTGGAGTACAAAAAACTCTCCGCCGTCTCTAAAAAGCTTAACTTGGAAACTTTGTATGATTAATTTCCTAAGTTGCGGTATCTGATGTTAATTTGGGAAAGAACTATCCCGTTATCAAGACGTTTTGTATAGAGAATGTTGCTCGTCAATATGAAAGTAATGCTATCCCGATCGGGTACTTTCGTGCGTTTTAACAAGATCAAAGAGTACAAGCGCTTGTTTACCTTCTTAACTCGTCAAACAACCCAAATAAAATTGCTCGATCTTGTCTGGAACAAACGTCGGTGCTTGGAGTACGAAAAACGCTCCAGCATCTTTGAAAACTAACAAAACTTGCAAGTTACAGCTTCATTTGAAGTGTTATTCGGAAAGAACTAGTACTACCCAGTTACCAAGGGAAAAAAGTTAATTCGTAAGACCATTGATTTTACTCTAAATGAAACAACTTTACAATCGTGTTTCCTATCAACAAAAATTGACATGCTCTTTGTTTAAAAGCAATTGATCATTCCGAAAAAGAGGGCGACCTGTGCATTTACCCACAGTTCTTAGCGCATGAAAAATCAAAACTTCTTGTAGAAACGCACAAAGAAAAATCTTTAAATTTCAAATTTGACGTTCAAAGTGCAGTTAGTAAGAGGAAGAGTTTCACCAACTGTTACCTATTATGAGTTTCGTTTAACAGTATTTGCTCCGCAAGCTGTTACGGTACTTAGATTCAGCCGCCATCTTTAACTGGGAATGATCAACTGCATAGCAAATGACTTGCTGCTTATACGTTGTTCTTGAATTAATATTTTACAAAAGGATGTTTTCTGTCATTTTCAACTTTGGGTGCTACTTAAATTTCTATACAACTTATTAATTATTTTGTTTCTATCGAAATCTTTTGAATGAAAAGCAAGAGAAAGCTAAACATTTCGCTTTTTGGGGGATCGTTTGCGTTACAAATTGATGTTTACGTATAAATATTTTCGCGTCCTCAAATCTTGACGCTAGCGCTGGATAACTCGTTCAAGTGCATCTCCTTGACGGATTAAAAAGACAACATCTCAGTAACCTTTCTTGCCAAATGCACGCTACATCACAGTTCTGGCAACAAGACTTGACTGATATTGCTTGCAATCGCTGCATTTTAGTTTAGACCAACCTAGTCGTTAGTCGTTAGTCTAAATTTCATTTGTTATGCGTTCAAACGTAGAGTACAATCATCTAAAACTTTAGAAACCTCGCGATAAATAATAATTTTGTTTGAAATTATTCTTTCTTCACGTTTCCCCAGACTTTTTTGGGCTTGAACCCTTATTCACAGTTTTTCCAGTTCCTGTATAATCATGGGACATAACGGTGCTGTTTGCTGGCTCTACTTGGCGGAGCTTTCTAGGCAGCAGTTTCTCAAGTTCGTGCTTGAAATGCATATGTCTGAACGCGTACAGAAAGGGGTCTAGAAACGAGTTGATGTTAAGGCACGTGACTGGGACCCATTGGCCAATCACAATTTTGAAAACAGTCGACTGCAATGCATCCCCGTCGAAGTTGAATGTGTTTTCATCAAGAGCAGCAAAAATTGAAACAACGAAAATAAAAGCCATGGGAATGGCAAAAAAGATAAAGTTAGTAACGATTAATACTGCAATCTTTTTGGCCAGCAACACTTCTCTTTTGACCCCGGTAGCCGAATGACCTGCACTCTTTACAAAACGGTACATCCCGATATAAAGGGGAACGTTTGCAATATAAAGAACAATGACCAGCGCTAGGAATGAGAGAATAATGTAGGTAGACTGGTTGTTGAATTGTGGGTCATAACTTAAAGGCGCGCATGCTCGTTCAATGTTGTACCGCAGACCTCCGACGTTAAAAACCGGCAAAATAGCGAAAGTTCCCGCAAAGCACCATACAAACAGAAGACAGCACAAAGTCATTCTTCTAGACATCCTGACTTTGGATGAAATGCAATAGACAATTGCTATGTACCGCTCAATGGTCAATAACAAAGAAATGGAGACTAGGACAAGCTGGCCTGCAATGAATATTGGACCTGTAGAGGGAGTCAGTTGTTTTCCAGAGAACATAATTTCCTCAAGTATGCTCTTCATATTTAGAATGTTATTGCGCGCAACTGAAATGGAATAGATTCCAACTAACAAATCAATCAAAGCCATATTTGCAATAAGAATAAAGGACGAAACCCTACGAAGCCTATGTGATAATATTATTGTAACAAGGATTATGAGGTTAAGCAGGATTGTGAAGGGACCAAGAATGTATTCAATGTAAAACAGCTGTTGTGGCAGCGACGTTTTGTGAATAAAATGTGGCATTACAATCTGTCGGAATTCGCAATCAGATCCTCTAATGCACATGCATTCTGGAACAAATCCATGTGATACAAACCGTTTTGGATCTTCCTTACCGATCCGATGGAAATCAATTTCCTGTAGTCTTTCAAGACATATTTTTGCGTCATTTTTCCTTACTGTATTGTTTAGCAGATTAAAAAGTTTGACTAACGTGCAATTCTTGCAAAACTTGCACCAAACAACTCCGATGATTTCTTTGAGGCTTTTAACTTGCAGCAACCGCCAGAAGATGGCGTTCGTGATTTCAATTTTCTGGAGTACCGGAAAGTCGTTCGTAAAGTTGCCATACCAAGCGTGGAGGTTATTCATTCCAAGATTCCTACATGGAACAACATTATGAATGAAATGTCAAAACAAGGGGACACAAAAATACCCAGGGAGTTTGCAATTTCCTATTCAAGAAGATCGGGAACACTCAAGTCTTAATTTTAACAATACAGAAACATTATTTTAGAATTGAGTCGACTATGCATTGAATGTCAATGCTAACTGATACTGTAATCTTCCCTAAAAGCTTTACAAGTCACAGATCTTAACAAAGCTAAATGGGCTTCATTTGTGGAGTTCAAAGTGATTAGTGATTGGGAGCAGAAGCAGCACAGTATTGATTCTATGGTGATAACGATTCTTTATTTATGTAGGATAACTAACTATATTGGCTGTAGTAACTCTAGGAACGTGGAGCTCGGCCATATAATGCGTTTGTAAGGAAGCTTTCTCAAGGTTTCGGAGTCAGAGGTGGTCATTGAGATTTAATGCATGATAATAAATTGAGCTTTCATTTTATTGCACATGGAAGCTTTTTTATCGGCTTGGAGTTTGATTATCGAAGATTGGATGTTCTGACTTGGTCGAGGCAGGTTTTATTACCGTCAGGGATTGCTTAGGATTACCGGAGGTTTGAATTTATTGAATGATGAAAGCTTTTTCAAGGGCGTTGAAGTTTGAGTTTAAGTATCGGATGAGAGATTTCTGTGTATGAATGCGTACGTCGACGTTTCAATTGTTTGTTGGCATAATTATTAGGTGTTTGACTACAATACAATACAATATCTTTATTTGTACTCAATGCTCTACCTTTTTTACAATTATAATATTTGTAGTTTTGTGCTGGGCAGAGTACAGGGTACATGAAAAAACCAGTGACGGTACTTTAGTTGGTAAGAAAGCTTTTTCATGGCCATTTGTGTCTGTTACAAACAACAGTGTTTGTGCTAATATTGAGCTTATCGTCGATTTTGAAAGAGCTTTGATGGCCACATATATATCGGATGTTTTTCATTGATACTAGAATTTCTAAATTGTGATTAATGAAGTCTTATATGAACGCAATGCAACACCGCAGTATCAAATGCGCAATCGGAGCCCGTTCATTGGTGTCGGTGATTGTTCATTTGCATGGACGTTTTTCAATGGATATTAAAGTAGAGATCATTGGCTTTCCATTGCCATTAGAGTATTTCCATGGACGTTTGAGTTTTCTTATGGACATTGAGAATGAGGCATAAAATGAGCACCGACGTTTAGTTTTAAGTTTGGAGAGGGAGGGTGTGTATATGGATCAGTTCCGGAAACCAGGATTGATTCAGAATATCTTTGGACATATTGCTTTTCAATCATGAACACTCTAACTTAAACGTATTAACTTTAATGTTTTCCATTATTTTGAGTTTGGTTTTCAAGGCCACTGTTATTCATGGTTGTTGACATCATCACTATTACTTTATTATTATCACTACTAATATTAATTCTATTGCTAATTATTGAACATTTTTCGTGGGTATATATTAGAACTTGTTTGTGGTTTTTTGAGCATGTCCATGGACACTGCAAATTTTTATCAGTATATCAATCATTTGGACATAGGAGGTTTTTAAAATAATAAGACGGGTTCTTTCCTTAGTTGAAGCATTTAGCAAAGAAGATTGCAAAATAATGCGGAATAACATAGTCTAGATTTAATGCCCTCTAGCTGATTAAGTTTAAAACATACAGAGTACAAAATGGTCAGAGCTACAAGGAAGAAAGTAGTTACTTACAAATCCTGGAGATTCTTCAATGGTGAAAACGTCCCGGAGTGAATTGTATGGATTAAGTTATTCTCCAGCGACCTGAACCACCATTGAAAATGTTGTTAATATTGAATCTTTGTTGGAAGAAAATGCTTAGAAGATAGCGGTCGAAAAACTATAATTCTTTAACATATAATTTTCAGCATACTTCTGTAAGATCAACATTGCTGCAAATGACAGAGTGCAAAAACTGTCTAAGTAGTTGGCTTAGATGTGTTGTTTATGTAAGCAATTTATATATCTTCAAACGTTTTAAATCGAAAAGTAGTTAGATTGAAACTGGACGTCGCACTATATATAATGCTTGCATGGAGTACTTACATTCGTTTCAAACTTGCCAGACCTTGGAAATCATCTCCTGATAGGTTCTTTATTCGATTTTTGTTTAGTATTCTGTTAGAAAGAAACAGAATAATTTATAATACGAGAGTTTTCCTAAACAGTAAATTCAGTCGATCTTTTAGGGAACAAAATTATATTTTGTAGTCTCGCTGTTGTCATTTCCTCAGTTAACAATGAAAAATACATGTATGCTTTTTGTTAGGATTGTGTTTGTGTACCTAGATGATAACTTCATAAAACGATAAATTAATCGGGAAAAAAACAACTTCACAATTACAACAACACTAAGTCTACCACAAAAATAACTGCAGCCACACTTGGCCAACAGGGCTTGCATTACTGCATATGGTAAATGGCTGAAGTGATTACTGGCAAGGACTCTGCGGATACACATCATAATTTAATATTAACGAGATGTTGACAAAGAGTTTACACTTGTTTTTTATCTTCAAAACCATTGTATGTCTAATATCCGAGTTGCTGACCATGTTACATACAAACACACAGTTGCTCACAAAGATTTGAAGACGAACCAAAATATTAAATCTTTATCGATGCCATTATGATGTCACTGATCGGAGTGGCAATTTTATATTGTTATATTTCTTGCATCTGTCAACTGACAGTGATATAACCATGATATAATATTGAGCACCATAGAAAGAAAGTTTAAACAGCTTTACTGCCATTAGCCTATTTAAGGTTTGAACAAACATTTAACTTACAGCTCTGATAAGCCACTGAAGTTATTTAACATCTTGTTTGGTACTTCTGTTAAGCCAGAACTTGATAAATCTCTGAAAGAGAACATAAAACCAAGCTACAGTTAAAGTATACTATACCTTCCAGGGTGCTTGAGGTGCGAGAGGGGTTGGGGGAGGGGGGGAGAGATCAATTCCTCTCGGACCTCTGGTAGCCTTGGTAAGAATCTATAAAACCTAGGCCTAAATAAAAACAACGCTTAACAGTAAAACTGTCATGTTTCCTTCTAAATGAAAATTCCATGCACGTACTTGTCCTACCCAATCGTTTGGGAAAGAACTAAATAGCTAAAGTATATCTTGTTTATTTTTATTCTTTGCTTCTTGCTCTGCTTCTCTAAATGACCCAAATCTTGTCGCACATCTTTCTCTCTATACAGCTCGCCTCCAAATCACTCTTCGTCAATCTCTTCTCCCAATCTCTTTTCTGGTGCCTAGGTGGAAATAGCACTTGGTACTGGATTTTCCATCATTGTAAAACTATCTTATAAAATGAGGCATAAAAAACACAGTTGTGATAGAAACGAACGTTTAGTCCCAGTAAATGAACGTCTTTAGGGTTGGCTGGTTTGTTGGTTCATTTATTCTTCTTATCGCAAGAAAAGGCATCGTTTAGGTGATTATACCGTTGGGAAATAACAAGATGAGAAAAATGTATGTATTTTCTTAATTGTTCAGATTGCTCTAAGTTTGGCAATACAAAATTGATTTCGATCGAGTGTATCATTTACACAATAATGCCTGTTATCTGTTATCAGCGAACTTTAGTCAAGAAGCCCATCGTAAAGCAAATTTTTAATAACATTGTATGAATTATGTTATAATAACATTGTATTGAAATACATCTTTAATCTTTAAAAGACCTAAAAATTCTCAAGGACAAAAAAGATTTTAGTATATTTTGGACAATAAATTAAGACCCTGTCCACACGTACCCCAACATTTTCGAGAACAGAGATTTTTTCCTCCGTAATTGCACTCCAATCCACACTAGGTTTTTGAAAACGCTCTCCAGACTGTACATTTTTTAAAAACAGAGAATTATCGTATTTGTTTGGACGGTCAACACGATGGCGTCAAATTTACAACACCCAGCTTTGTGATTTCTTCTTTACTTGCGGATAATCTTTGCCAAGTTCTTCTGCATCTTCGGACGATTGGTACTGTTCATAAAGCAATTCATAAATCTCAAAATACTTGGTTTGGCATGTCTCCCGGTCTATGTTTTCGCAAACGCGAGACTTTATATTCGGGAGTAACTTTCAAAAGCAGCTCTATATATTTCATTATTTGACCACGCAAACCAGTCCGTTTTTCCTTTTCCTTTCGATTTACTTGTCTTTTGGGAAGATTTTTTGCGCATTTTTACATTAAAACATTATAAGAATAAGTGGCTTCCCATCTTAAGTATTGCTATTACAAATCCTGTTGATAATAATAAGGCTTATTACATATCCGGTATATACTAAAGTATGTTATTACGGATCTAGTTGAAAATTTAATTAAAAATCCGAATAGTTGTTTTATTACATATCCTGTTGATCTTTATTACAAATCCGATTGGTATTACAAATCCTTTTGTTTTTTACTAAACAGAGTCATGACCGATCAGCCAACCAGCCAAGCCTATTAAGATGATCATAAAGAGCGAAAACGTTTATACTTTCATCACAACTGTCTATATTTATGCCTGTTTTTGAATAAAATTGTTTAAACCAGCTTCAAAAACAAATATTTCTTAAGCTTCTTACAAAGAATGGAGGTCCTTTGGCAGCTGAAGTGTGTGCTTTGTGATGTTGCCTGGCAACGAGCACTTGACAATTGTACGTCCAACTTTATCTCGGGAACACTTGCAGAAATCCAAACAGGATGGAAAGAACGCAAAGGATGACGGGCCTGTCATGACGTATCCACTTACAAGGGCAAGCAGAGCGAGCCAATTGAGACACGTCATTTTGATAAGATGGAAAGCCAATAAATCTGCCAAGATTATTAACATGTGAGTTCAGTTAAGTTAAAAGTTCCTTGAGGGACTGATCTGAAATATTAGTTTAATGCCGTTTAAACTAAAAAATTGTTTCCAAAATCTGTTATCACTCTGTGTATTAAAGATTTCCGGACGATGTCGTTTTGATTAAAATCGTAAACTTTTGTTGATAAGGTGGTGGTGGTTCAGAGACATTTTTATTTAAAGATTCGAATACAAAAAATTATAATTAATGGCTACATACTAAATTATGTACAAATCCATAGTTTGTCAGTGATACGTCTATACATTATGTTCCCGCAAGGCCGTGAAGAAAAGCAAGAAACTGTTTGTAATCGGCTATAACCACTTTCTTAAAATTGTGTAAACAAAAATGAAAAATATATGTGTATTTGCAAAATATCAATTAAGATCTCAGTGCCAACAACAACTTCTGAGCCTTCAGTCAAATCAATGCAACTGCGCCTCATGTTTCATCTAGCTAATGACAAACGAGGCGGTCTCTTTATTAAGAAAAGTATAGTACTAAAACCAATTTTTGCCTGTCAAATTGTTTCAGAAACGTCCGATTGCTTTCCGGGACACAGTTGTGTAAATAAATAACGCAATATTGTCTTTAACCTTCTCGCGTCGATGAATTCAAATTCTTACTTGACTGACGCGAATGTGATCAAGTAGTAACGTTTGTTTCGTTTACACTCTTTTTTTTATAAGAAAGTCGAATTTTTCGACTGAGGCTGAATGTTCTTAAATATTTTCGGGAAAACAGCCTCAAATGTTCTTAAACATGTTCTTAAAATATCTTTAATACTGACTTTAGACAATACATAAGTAATACGTGTACGGTGCACATGAGGTACATTTTTGTAGTATAGTATAGTAGCAGCTGGCATGTGATGTAAAACTGCTATCTGGGAAATTTAGTGAAGAAGCCCATCGAAAAACAATTTTTTTAATAACTCTGTATGAATTATTTGTAATAGCTATAGGTTATCATCATAAATAAATTTTCTTCACCTTTTCTCAGCCTTAGCATTTTCTTATAATGTTCTTAAATTAATGACGATTTTCAGCCTCATGCATGTTCTTACAAAAAGGTTCTTATAAAAAAAAAACGACCGTGTGTTTGCAGTCAAAACGTGGCCGGCACCTTCAATAATAACAGAGCGCTGCCACAGCTTTATTACCTTTTTTAAAAATTTATAACTGTCAAAAGTTTCGGGACAATAAAATAAGACTTTTTATCTTAAGAATGGAATAATAAATTAAAAAGCGGCTTCTTCTTGCTACTATATATGCCATCACTTGTAAGAACCAATTAAATGTTTTTGTTTCAGCTGTTTTGAGTTTGATGCAAGAAAGTGATGCTTCTGGTTATTCTTATGGTGATTTAAATTAGTTTGAAAAACAGAAGTAGCGTTTGTTATAAGTCCTCAGTACTTGGTATGGACAAGTGTGTCCAAGAGGTCATTTTATAACTAACAACAGGAGGAACTTATCTTATGTCTAACATTTAGTGATAATTTATCATATGATCCATCTTGAAGAAAATAAGGTTATAAATTAAACAAACATACATGACGTCGGATTGATACTATTTTGGACCTCATTCGATGGCTTTTCTTACCTATTTTGTTTTTAATAGTGGTTTAGGTTGAAGATTATAAAGAAAGAAGATGACCATATTTTTATGAAAGTCGATTCCGGTTTCTTTTTCAGTACTAAACCTCTCTTAATTAGAGACTCGCGACGTAATTCAAAAACATACTGGGAAATTTGTGCTTGCACAAACATATCTTAAATGTAATAACTGTTTGTTTGAAACTTGTCAGTGGTATTTTGTTCAAAATTTGACTACTGCAAGTTGATTTTTACACTTGTTTAAATAGGCAAAATCTCAACGACTCTAAGCATATAGAGCCGGAGTGTTAAACCTTTAAGGTGTGATGGCAAAGTTTCATAACTTTTTAATCAACCAGCACTATAGTAGAATTCTGTCGAGAATTATCTAACTGTGAAAATTATTAAAGCCGTCGACAAACGATCTTTGGTTTTTAAGTTATAAGGGAAAATGTCTTATCTACACAGTCGGAGTGAAAAACAAAATCTTTAACCGCTTTTTCTCGTAGTCGTAGTCACGAAAATGCAAAATCGAGCAATTCTAGAGGCTCTCAATTAAGAAAAAATAATTGTCACAGTCACAGTCAGATTCTTGCCAGAGTTTTTCGAATTTTTATCTGGATTTGAAGTCATGATTCTTTTACCGTACATAATTTTTTCTTTTTGAAAGGGATGTACGCTTAGAAATGCGATAAAAAAGATAATCAAGCATTTATATTTGCCAAAGCCTGGCCCTGTAATTAATGTCAGTGCTTTTGTTATTTTTTGAAATGAAGTACCGTTTTGAAATTATATACTTCTGAAACACAAACTGGTTGTTTTTAAATGGATAAATTGTTAAGGTTTCAGTGAAACAAACACTTTTACAAGGGTAAAAGGTATGCCGTGCGTGCTATGAAGAAAAACTCAACATGAATTTAAATCCATTCTGATATGCGATATCCTAAGTTTTTCTTTCTTCAATCAACTGAACATGTCAGTTTGCCTGTTAAATGATCACAATATTTCCAAACACCAGTCCTTTAAGAGGACGTTGTACCCTTTTTGCCTTATAGATTTTTCTCAGATACAAGTCGTACCAACACGGAGGTGAATATCATTCTAGTTTTAACAGTTAAAACTGTGACATACAAAAAGAACGAAACTGAAATGTCGAAAAGTTTGAAGTCAAAAACAAAGTTATGTGACAAAGAGACAAGCAGTCCGTTCTCAGTCAAAACTTACCTTGTGGAAAGAAATTAAAGCTGTTGATGTGTGAACCATAAAACGAGGCAGGCAGGCAAGTTCACACTAATTGCTTGGTGAACTGTTCAACACTCTAAAGAGCATATTTTAAACCGGCTGATTTTGCTCAATCATTTATTTGCTCCTGGTTGGCGCCTGCAGGTGATTAACACGGGTAGAAGCACTAATGGGTTTATTCCGGTTTGACCAAATGTCAAAGTGACACTGACACGCGGAAAATTTATGCTAAGATAGACAAAACCGCCACATTTAGTTGGAAATTGTTTTAACTAAGGGTTATTTACACTTCTTTTAAGACCCATTTTTGAAAGGACGCGAGGCTTCAAAATCCCCAAAATTGAAAAACTGGGGCTGAAAAATGGCGAAGGACATTTCGTTTTGCATGGATACTGAACAAGATTATGGAAATGTTTTGTTTTCAGCTTATGTTCTTCTGTACAACATCGCCTTTATAAGATTGTGCATGCATGTTTTACATATCTTTATTCATTTTTTACATTTTATTCTTGCCGGCCGTGGCGGCCATCTTTTCATTTGCAATGTTCACAGTTTTAAACAACAGTCTGTCTTTATATGTACGATGTCTTTACTTGCAAATAATATCTGAAAAGCAATTATTGTAGTAACGCTGCCGATTAAGTATTATATGGCATCACAAAAGCGTTCAATCAAGTCTATTTGAGACACAGTTATCTCCTGACAAGTGTTTTGTTACATCATACTATGGTCAAACCAAATCATTTTGGCTTGAAAAACAAAAAAATTACAATTTTTCTATTTTGACGGTTGGCACCTTTTGCTTTTCAAGAAACTTTCACAAGAACAAGCAAACAAATATTCAGTAATTGCTTCATCTTTTTTAATTTAAAACAGAATTAATATAATTGAAAAATAGCACACATCATGATCAGAACATTCAAAGCTTGCGACGTTCCCAGATGGCCGTTAACTAGTGCTACTAAAGGAATCGGGCTGACTTTTCAGGAGGATTTTGCGTTCGAATCGAGTCACTCGCTTTTTTTAAATTAATAAAAACTGCTAAATTTTGCCTAGGCTCATTGTTTTTAATTTTTTTGGCGATTTGAGCCTCAATCGAATTGTCCTTAAATAGTCCTTATTTCTATGTGTGGTTTAAATCGAAGAAAAACTAAGCCTAAGGTATTGAAATACATGCAGTGATGCATGAATTGGAAAACGAATTTGATCAATTGATCCCCGCGGATTTATCGTGGATTCACTTCATGAGTCATTTTCCCGAGACGATTTCCAGTCAGCATAAACTGCGAATCATTTTGATTCTTCTCCATTCTGTATTATTAAGTCAGTAAAGATCGAAGCTGAATAAAGTTAGAAAAATAATAGCTATATATATAAGCCCAGAGCCACGGCTTGTTTTGAAACTGTTCTTAAGTTTTGGCCAGTCTGAGCAGCGTTGTTCTTATAAAAAAAACGTGTACTTTTTATGTAAAAACCAGTAAATTTGACCGAAGCTCAGTGTCAAATTGTTTTTGAATAATTCTATGTGTGGTTTAAGTAAAAATAACTTAACCTTACAGCTATGTTGCAATTAAAAGGCATGTATAGGAAAACGAATTCGATAAATTCATCACCGTGGATTTGTTGTAGAATCGCTGAGTCATTTTCCCGAGAGCCAAGTGATTCATAACTTGCATGAGAATAATTTCTTATTCATTCTTTACTGTAAAGTTAAAGATTAAAGTTCAATAAGTTTTAAGGAAATGATAAGCTATCGAGCCAGAGCCACATTATCTGAGCCTCGTTGTTCTTATAAAAGCGTGTATAATAGTATTAATAGACTAATTCATGGTTTTGTTTGCTTTTTGTAAAAGTATAATCCCATAGGATTACTAACCAATTCACATTATCAAGAACTGATAAACATTCGACAAGAGATTAATAATTTTATTGTTGTTGTCCTTTTTGCCAACAAAAGAACGTTAAACCGCATGCAAGATTAATTATATCACAACTGATTGATAAACGCTGCCAAGCTCATTCAGTTTTGAATTTTTTAAAATTTTCAAGCCGAAAACCATCGACGTTTTCATTATACGAAAGGAAAATTTTGCTCTTAGCGAATATAAGATAACACTGTGAACTTTTTCGTAAGATGTCATTGAGGGCATTAGGGATTATCGATGGTTCTTCTTTCAAAAAAAATATTAAAAATTTTGAGTTCGTGTTGGAGTGCTATCTTGAGCGTTAATTGGACGGCTAATGTTTTTCATTAGAAGTCTTTTTGTGGCGTAATTTTCAACTGACGATTTTGTGGTTTTCTGTCTTTCTTGGGGGGGGGGGGGGTCTTC
>JAOBRD020181646.1:0-26165 GCA_027575215.2 Hydrozoanthus sils | reverse complement strand
CGCCCCCCGGCCAATAATGTTATCCTTCCCCCCCCCCCAAAAAAAAAAAATTGCTTTTCTAATAACGAAATATTGTTGTTAATCAATATAGCTGTGAACCCACTCCGAGAGCAATTTATTGTAGTCGAGCTACGCCTATGTTTTGTTTGTACATATGTAAAAGAATACCACGCTTATAATTATGCAGAGAAACTATATTTTGTTGTATTCAATATTCAGTACAAGTATCACTGTAAAATCATTCTGTTGTTGGATACATATCTTGTTATCGTTTCTATTTACGCCTTTTAGTTAATAAATAAATAATTGGCTAGTTTCCTGCCGTGTTTTGTTTCAGTTGAATTCGAAGTAATTTTCAAGTTGGCAGTTCGAGTTACCGGGGTTAAACAGCAGGACATAAAATAACTTCCAATGCTTGCTTGCTTGCTTAAATCATTAAAAAATAATTTCTTAGTAGCCGATTTCAAACGAAGCAGATTTTCGACAGATTCAGTATTTTCTGGTAATTTTAATTCTTGAGGAAAAAGTTAGTGTTTGGGCTCAAATTACTCGTTAGGGCATCTAAAGTACTTTTATTTTAGATTTTCAACATACGGTATTTTGCTGTAAAATTGCGTGTTTCGCCTTTAGGATTTAGAATTAATTGCTGAAGAAAAAAATCCCACTGCATTTCTAAGGATAGATTAGAGTATCTTTGGACGAAATATAAAGGACTTTGATTTTTCATCATGTGCCACATATTTACGATTTCACTCGGTCGAAGTGAACATTCCCTCTGAAGGCCCCAGGAAAGGAACATGCCGAATTATAGCTCAATGAAGCTCGAACTCCTTGCACTCAAGTGGGCTATCTTTGAGAAATTCCGTAGCTGCCTTCTCGGGGCTGAGTTTGAAGTCTTCACAGATAACAACCCACTTAGCCACCTCAAAACAGCAAAGTTAGGAACTGTGGAGC
The DNA here is from genome assembly GCA_027575215.2 of Hydrozoanthus sils. NCBI lineage: Eukaryota > Metazoa > Cnidaria > Anthozoa > Zoantharia > Hydrozoanthidae > Hydrozoanthus > Hydrozoanthus sils. Next base: position 25,211 of record JAOBRD020181646.1, on the reverse strand, counting down.
AGAGATGGGCATGTCAACTAGCTCTGTTCAACTTTACCATTAAGTACAAGCCAGGGAGGAATAAACAGAATGTGGATGCCTTGTCGCGGATGTCTGGTTGTGACACAGAGGATGCTACGCCAATGGTAACTACATGGAAGGTGAGAATGACTTTCACCTCTGTAATAAAGTCTACTGCTATGCCTCTTCCCTTAGTAGTAGCCGTAGAGGAGACCACTGCATAAAACAACATCACAGCTGATGATCCAGGACAGCAGACCCGTCCCCCCTTCCCTCTGTACTCCAAGACCGAGCTCCAGACGATGCAGAAGCATGACCCTGTCATCAAGCAGTTTCTCACCTACTTCGATGTTAATCAGAAGCCTGATGCGAAAGATCGACGCATGGAGTTGAAAGAGACCGAAAGTTTGCTGAAGCAATTGGAAAGGATGGAGAGGGAAGATTGGATCCCTTGGAGGGTAATAACAAACCCAGCCCAGGGGAAGGGGGTTAACAGCTTGTTCTTCCTTGTGTTCCTTGTGTTAAGAACTGTGAGCGTTGTTCCTTAGCCAAGATGCCAGAACCACGTGTTCGACCCCCTATGGGTAGTCTCCTAGCCACCCAACCCCTAGAAGTACTGGCGATAGATTTCACTCTGCTAGAGCGGGAAAGTGATGGAAGAGAGAATGTTCTTGTCATGACTTATTTATTTACAAAGTATACCCATGCAGTGCCAACGAGAGACCAGAAGGCTACCACTATTGCCAAAGTCCTTGTCAAGGAATGGTTCCTGCGTTACGGTGTACCCAGGGGAGGAACTTCAAGAGTGAGTTGATTCAGGAACTGTGTAAGTTGTACGGGATAAAGAAGTTTTAACTAACCCTTATCATCCTGAGGGGAATGCCCGGTGTGAGAGATTCAATCGCTCTATGCATGACTTCTTACGTACATTGCCCCCAGAGAAGAAGCGACGCTCGCCTGAACACTTACCATAACTGATCTACAGGATACTCACCATACCAGTTATTATTTGATTGCAGTCCAGTGTTGCCAATGGATATTGTATTAGGTGAATGCTGAATCAAGTGATGATGACGCCGCTATCTCAACATCCGAAAGGCTTGAGGCACACAAGTCTCGCCAACTCTTTGTTTAAGAAAAAGCAGGGGAGCGTCTGAGAATTGCAGCAGAAGAACGGAAGGCTCGGCATGACCAGAAAATCAATGACCACCCTATCGTTGTTGACCAACTAGTGTTCCTGAGAAACAGAGTCCACGCACGCAACAAGATCGTTCTGTCCTCCATGTATGCCCCAAATCAGTGAAGTTAGTGATCCCCCAGCAGAACAGCCAGTTTGAGAAGGAACACCAACAATAGAGGAGCTGATAGTGACTCAGATTCAGAGTCTGACACTGAAGAACTGACCCTGACCCTTGACCATAACCCCCAGCAACCTGGACCAGTTCAAGTACCCGGACCATTTCAAGTACCCGGACCTGTTCAAGTACCCGGACCTGTTCAAGTACCCGGACCATTTCAAGTACCCGGACCTGTTCAAGTACCCGGACCATTTCAAGTACCCGGACCATTTCAAGTACCCGGACCTGTTCAAGTACCCGGAACTGTTCAAGTACCCGGACCTGTTCAAGTACCCGGACCATTTCAAGTACCCGGACCAGTTCAAGTACCCGGACCATTTCAAGTACCCGGACCTGTTCAAGTACCCGGACCTGTTCAAGTACCCGGACCATTTCAAGTACCCGGAACTGTTCAAGTACCCGGACCTGTTCAAGTACCCGGACCTGTTCAAGTACCCGGACCTGTTCAAGTACCCGGACCTGTTCAAGTACCCGGGCCCCTTTTAGTACCCGGACCTGCTCCAGTACCCGAACCCAGTGTTGCTGTGCCAGAATCCAAAATTCCAGACCCCGGACCAAGGGTTACAGACCCCAGAACAAATGTTCCAGACCCTCGACCAAGTGCGGCTGTTCATGATGACTCGCAAGTACCATGGCGCCTGAGCCGACACTAAGGAAATTGATGAGGTCGACCGCAGGGAAGCAATCTAACCCCTTCAACCAGCCACGTTCGGCCATAAATATGAACACTGTTACTACTTAAAATAGACTTGGACTTGTCCTACAAGCTATTAATGTATTGAGCGAATTTTGTCGATTAGCCAAAGTATTAGTATTGCCGCGGACGGTAACCTTAAAGCAGGGGAGTGTCTGAGCAAGTTCATTAATATTCACAAATATATTTTATAGCCTTAAACAGTTTATATGTGTATTTTACTTGAGAACACAATTTACTTTTGCAAAACACAGGAACTAGTTCGCTTCGAGTTAATTTTAGTATGTGAGTTTAGGACATGTACAAAGGAAGAGAGTGTTTAGCTGCACCCATCCTGAATTAGAATATACATTATTCTAGTTCTTTCCTGTCCGAAGGTCGGGAAAGTAACAAAGCATTCTATGGGTTGATTTAGGAAGTGTGTGGATTCAAGTTGGCCATAGAATATACGCATTTTCTGAGTTGACGAGTTTTGTACAGCCAACGAGTTGCATTTGACATTTTATTGACCATATTTGAGTAAAAGATAGTCGTGCAATTCCCTGTAGTTTGTGCATAAAAAGTGAAACAATCTTAGCAAATTCAGTGGTCAAACAAGAGAGAGAGAACGTGTTGCAAGCCTGCCAAAGAACCTCAACAAGATCTCAGAGTGTTCAAGGTACTTTGAATTTCTATAAATCAACGTTCAACTTGCAAATCGTGTTTGCGGTTTGAGTTCGTATTGTTGTTGCCATATTTTAGCGTAAATAGCTACAAAACATTTCAAGAAACGCAGTGTTTTGTATTTTACTTTCAAGCCGCTTTGCTAGCGGCAATATAAATTCGTTGCCTCGTGGGCTCAGATTACAGTAGCGTATAACAATAGAACAGCGATTGTGATTGGTTAATTGTGTGACAGTTGGTTGATCATTAACTTAGCTCACGTACCATCGACTAGAATAGTTTTCTGTCGCACATTTGGAAAGTGTTTACTGTTGTTTTGCTGGAAATCTTTAGCGTATTTTAGTGTTTTGATTTAGTTTATGTATATACAAAACTGGTAACTGTATTCTGTTTGCTTTTTATGAGAAAAGTAGTAGAGTTTTCTAGTATTTTAGTTACATTATCCGTTGGATCGCGTGTAGCTATTATCATTATTGGTTCAGCGCCTGTCAGAAAACAATGGGCTGTGGTGAGATGAGATCCGGACGACAATATCTTGTTTTCACGCATTTTAAAACGGGAGCAAAAGGGGCCAACATAGCTTTATTTATTTGCAACACAATTTTAGCTGTTTTGCCGAAAGGTTTTGGTAAAAGCATCATATTTGTGATGTTTGCTGTCGCAGCGCGAGAGTTGAAGAGGACTAATCGATCGTCATACAAATCTGTCTTCCAAAGATTGAGAAACTTGACGGGATTTGCACACAGCCGCCGAGCTCATCCAAGAAAATCTCCAACGGAATATCGAAGAATCTACTCGTCAGCAGAGCAAGTAAAGTTCTGGAGGATCGCGTCCTTCGGTATAGTGTTTAACAAGCATGTGTTGAGGGAATAAGCCCGTTTGTACGATTTGATTATTTTTTGTGGGATTAAACACCAGTTCTTAGAAATAGAGTCAGTATTTGTTCTATATTTGGTATTGCTGGGCTAAATTATGTTCTCCTTAGTGGTTTCTTTTTTTTTACTGCTGCATTTCTACGCAAGGCTTTTGTCAATTCGGGTTTCTGTGCAACCTCAATCGTTCAAAAGACCGAGGCGCTTTGCTTTACAAATTTGCTTTCATTCGAGTTTTGCCTTTAGCTTTACGGGTCTAATAACTTCGTGTTTTACAAAGTCTTTCTCAACTCGTGTCGAGTGGCCAGATTTGAAGTGCAGCCATAAATTGGAATTTTTCAGTTTGAAGTGAGTAGACAGATCTGAAATGCCCTTTTCATAAAACGTTTGCCTTTATAAACAATTGTGGCTAAGATACTTGCTTGTTGGATGGAGTTCGTTTATCGTTTTAGTGAATTATAAGTCCCCATCTCTAGTCGTAGACCAGAGCGATGCTGATAATGTTATCGTCAATAAAACTTTTCCACTGTAATGGTTTTTGTATCGTTTTCACTGAGTTTAGCCAATGAATATGTTTGCGAAGACGACAACCCGATAGAACAAAATGCAAGTATTCTAAATAAGTTTGTTCATTTGATTGAATTTCGGCGATAGAAACTATATTATTTTGCGTAAAAAGGTTCATTGTTTTACAATATCGAATCGTTAGTTGGTCTTGCAAACTTGGAACTTATATTTTTGGCGTTTTATACGCTCAGAATTTGCTCTCCAGCTCATAAACAACTACACAGGAGCAAATTTCGAACAAAGAACAGTATTTCTTTATTTTGATTGGCCCATTAAAAAGGCGTGACAGGCGAAAGGAACTCAAGCGTCATGTGGGTGGATAATGAAAAACCCTAGTTTTAGGCAGCCGATCTTTCATTTTTGCTCGCAACCAATGCCACCCGGCCGCGAAATCTAAGATGTGCAGCGACACCGGTTTCGCGCTGGGCTAAGAATATGCCCCACCGCCTGAAATCGGGCTAAGGTTAAAATGACCCCTTCATTTTATATTAGATTCATTGGCACACACTACAGTTCCGATCCCCGAGCAAGCTTTGGGTGCAATAGATGGTAACGTTGTTAATAATTCAAGAATTAAAATATGTTATTTTAAAACGGAGCTTTAAACCTAGAATGTTCTTGTAACGAAAATGATATCTGAGTGTGGTGTAGTGTTCTCTAAAAGTTCGGCAACATCAGTATGAACAATAAACACTTATTGAAAGGCGTGTTCTAACCTCAAAGATCAATCTTGTTTTTGTCTTAAATCTTATAATTAACTTGTTTAATTAATGTTGCCATTTCTAAAGCCCACAAAGATAAAAATAGAAAATTAGCTAATGTTTAAAATCCTATTGAAAGAAAAAGAAAGAAAAAAAGTTCTTCAACACCTCGAGTACCAACGAGTACCAGTAGACAACCATAAGACCTGCTGACGAGAACAATGAATATATCTTAAAACTGCTAGTACTTGAGAACGTAAAACTTTCAGTTGCTTGTGGACTCAAACAAAGCATTTTATGGTTTTTTAAGCTTTGAGAACTGATTATGTTCTACCAAAAAAGTTTTTGAGAAAAGCAGTCCTGAACACCACCAGAGAAAACCTTCCTAAATGCGACTTCGTCAAAAGCATTTAAGTCAAAAGAAGAAATTGTTTGCGGCCACTGTTTCCCTCCTAAAGATTCGCGGGTAAAACAATTCATTTGTGTTTTATTGTCTGTAAGACGAACGTCATAATAATTAGTTGAAAGGTGAGAACAAGAATTGAATACAAAATATCAATTTTGTTTTGTCTTCGCTTTATTGCAATTCAGTGCAGCAAAAACTGTCCTAGAAGTTTTTATCTTCTTCACTTTAAAGCAAAATCGCTTCGTATGCGATGGTTTCCACTTCTTTTTATTTTATGTTCATTGAGATTATGAGAAGGATTTGTTGGTTATATTGAAAAACAGAAACTGTTGCTTTGCTTTGTACGTCACATTTTTTATTTACAGGGATTGTAACATTGGCTTTGATCAATCAGGCTGGTGAACTTGAGATAAAATGTTGAAGGCTAAAACAATGCAACACAGCTTCTTAACATTTCTGATGTGTTTGGTGTTTATCGAGGCAATGGGTGAGTAAACAGAGCTGGCGAGACAAAATCATAGATAGTTAGAAGAAAGCTACTGTTGCTAACCCGCCAAAATGATTCGACAATTTTCTTAGAACTTAGCAGATAAGAAAGGCAGTTTTACACAATAAAGCTATCAATATCGATAAATGAAACAAAAATGGGAGTTTGAACTACAAAAAAATTGATTGCCCAGAAATTTTCGGCTTTGAACTGGTCGATATCAGACCAATAGTAACTATTAATCGGCTGAACTGCGACTTAAATTTTTTGAGCTGCTTTAATTAAACTTCTAAAGGAGGATAAATTTAATAGCTCCAGATATAGTATAAAAAAGCCACCTCAGAATATAGCTGTTGGTTTCTTTAACTCCATCTCTTGAAGGATATGAACTGTTATCGTTTTGGACTTAATTGTGTTCGTATTTTCCTCGCCGGCGCGTTAAGAACATTGTAACCGCCGTGAACAAAGATGGGAATAAAAGAGATTATTTGTGGACCGTTTGCTATTCGTTTTTCATGGAAAATCAGAATTTTGCTTTAGAGATAATGATAAAAATCAAACTAAATAACGAATTCTTAAATGAAAGCTTTACTCAGACAAACTAATCCGCAAGAGGTATGCAAGTTTTCCGGTTACTGGCGGCAAGATTTGCAAATGGCTGGTTTTCAGTCCAAAGCGGCGATCTGAGTCGCGAACAAATAGCCAGGCTCCCTTTACTGTTTTACACTGATTTTTTCTCCTTTAACAGATTTGACAAGATTAAGGGGAAGAGCAAGAAGGGAAAAAGCTTCTACTGATGACCTGTCTACAGGTGGCGAGTTAAACGTATTCCATTCCAAAGTTTAAGAACTCATTTGACTATAATGAAAATCGTTAACGTTTGAGTCAAACAGGCTTAATTTAAAACAGAGTTAATTTGTACTTTCCTTAATTGATTACAATAGCTAACCCTTTATAAGCAGTGTTTGTAAATTTAGTCCCTTATAACTAAAGATGATATCGATCAGTGACAGTGTACGAAAGATGTTTTGTATCCTAAATTGTTTTCTTTTTCCTTTAATGTAAAACAGAGTTAATTCTAAGCTGGTTTAGGGAAGGAATCAAAGCTGTGAATAAAAACAGGTTTTAAGGTGGACTTACCAGAAATCGTTTGTAGTTTTTCATTGGAATTCAATGTCAAGTAATTTGCTTCAAGAAATCAAAGGGTCTGAATTTGAATCTCTTAACTTTATTCAATCAGTTTTACCCAAATATATCATACGAGCATTATTCTATAAGTCTGCTTTAAAAAATCGAGCTAATTTTCTACTAGTTAAACTTTTACGTTTAGTATAGGTTAAAAAAACAATTGGTAGTCAAAATGAGGAAATTATACTTGGCTTAACACTAAAAGTAAACAAGTGCTTTAAAAATATTTAAAAATATTATCTCTCATGCTTTTTAAAAATGTACTTGATACTCAGTGTATGTGAAGCCAGAAGAATGCTATGATAGAACGCTTAAATGCAAGGAGGAAGCAGACAAAGGATTCTGTAAAACTAACTCCCATTACATGGAAGAGCGATGCCCCTGGAGCTGTCGCCTTTGCAAGAGAATTGGAGGTCAGTTCCTTAATAACATATATTTGGATAATCTTTTATAATTAAGGTAGCTTGTGGTATACTATTTGAAATAAAAACTAGCGATAAATATTAAGCAACGTTTCGTCATCATTGCAACGACAACGTCAGGCAAACTGTTTGAAAAAGTCAAGGCAACTTGAATTCAAACATATGCAAAGAACTAAGCTAAGTATACAACGAATACAATGGAATAAAGAACTGTAAAGACAATAAGATATAGAAAAACGCACTAAAGTGTAATTGATGACTAGGCCGTGTAGAATTTAGTGACGCTGATATAAGTAACAAAGTAGACTGGCAGGAAATATAAAAAAGCAAATAGATTCTGAGATAAGTAAAGGGAATAACCATAAAACAGTTAATTCAATAACAATGTACTTTATAACGTCATTGTATTCTTAGCTTAGTTGTTTGCGCATGTTTGTATTCAAGTTGCCTTGACTTCAAACAGTTTGCCTGATGTTGTAGCGATGATTACGAAACGTTGTTTAGTATCGTTAGTTTTTATTTTAAATTAGAAAATGCAGCTTTGTTTATTGATTATTTGAAGATAGATGACCAACGATTAATTGGTCGAACAAACGTGCTGTTTGAGGATAAGTTAATGTTGTCCGAAAGAGTATGTGATTGAGGAGTTTTAATGAGTTTTGCAAGTAATTCCCTCGGCTAAATAAGGTCTTATTTTCCTAATAAATGAGTCTTATCTAAAAAATACTTCTTTTCACACAGCACGAAGTAGTGTTCGTTTTCTACATACAAAAAAAATCCCTAACTTTTGCGTTGTTCTAACTTAAATATTTCTATTATATTGCTTTACTTCTTTACATCCTTAGTTTATATGAAATACAGGAAATTTATACAATGTTTTCTCAAAGGTGATACTAACGAGTGTAACGACCAGCGCAAGCAGTGCAAACGATGGAAGCTGCAAGGCGACTGTTTGAATCGGATGGATTTCATGTCTCAGAACTGCAAGAGAAGCTGTGAGCTCTGCGGTCCAGGTGAGAAAGAAAATGACACTAAATCCATTTAAGAATAAAGAGTTTATCATTGACGGGATTTTTTCGACAAGAGTTATTTCATTTTCTTATTGCATTTAGAATCAAGATACTTTGATGAAGACACTCGTTGTCCCAAAGAGGCCAGAAATGGAAACTGCAACGGAAATTCCAAGATGGCTTTGAAGTGTCCTTATAGGTTAGTATGAAGTGAGTGAACAGTAAAAGCTGAAAATAATAATAATAATAATAATAATAATGAGAATAATAATGACGATGACGATGACGATGAGAAGAATGAAAGTAGTCATAAACAATTTAGAACATGCAAATATGATAATGATAACTTTTGCTATATCCGTGTAAGTGATGATGTTGTAACAACAACAGAGAAAGTACGGTAACATTAAAACGTATAAAGTACGTTGTTATTGAATTAACTTTAAATAGACGACTTGAAAAATAGCTTCTACAGCTTATAACAGCAAAGATAGGACCTGGGTAACAAAAAGGGAAAGTCGATGATTTCAAAGACTAAAGTTATCGAGAACAAATTTAAACAAATTTCGAATTCTAAATACCTTACTACTCACTTCCTATAGAAGTGAAGATCTCCGCCAAAACTAATTATTGCATAAAACTGGCTCACAATATTCAGCATGTTAAAGTCCTCTTACAATGCGTTAAGCGTAAATTCTCAAGTTAAGAGCCAAAGTTACGACTCAGTTGTGCATTCCCGATAGTTTAATCTTGGTTTTAGGTACAAATAAGATACGAATCTTGATTGTTATTAAAACGTATGCAGTAAAAACAAACACAACTTTGTTAATGCAACTGAGGACAAAATTCTTGCGACGAACCATCACATACAGTTGCTATTGAAGGAGGAGAGTTAAAGAACACGTCAGATAATAGTAGTGGTTGGATTTACTATGAATGGGTACTAACAAACAATATCACTCACTTTGCGATCAAAGCTGTCAAAAGTACCGCTTCCTTGTGTTTGTGCCAACTAAGCCACGCCCTAAAGTTAACAACTCGACTAAGGTAGGTGAGAGTTTACAGCAAGCCTCAAAGGACCAACCAAAGCCCAGTTCCCCTCCTTTGTACACAACTGCCCGGATGTCGGCAGTTGACAGCAGGTATAAAGACCAAATGGAGCTGGAGGTGTCGCCTTTGGTGCCAGGCTTTAGTGATGAGGTAATTATTATGTTAGGTCACTGATTGATACAACTCGTCGACAAGTAGATCTTTTCCTTAAAGCAAAAAGGTCCCAAATGTTGTAATTCTCCCAGCTTTGATATTTGCAATTGTTCAACTGTCTTCACTTTCAATTGATAGCTTCAAAGTATTCTAATCTGCCATAGATATAAGTTAAGCTACAATTTTCATGACCCATCTCTGAATTTTGAAGTTTTAACAAGTTTATTTTTTTTTCTTTTCCATTATTCACACAATGTCACTGCACAACTGCAATTCCTAGTCTAATCAGAAACTATCACAGGAAGCCCAAACATTATGAGCTCTATTAGTTTTCGTAAATTTTGTTTGTAAAGAGGTATTTGCATGTGTAGTGATTGTAGTTAAACAAAACAGAACTGAACTGTGTCTGACTTTGGAAAGAACAAAGATAAAAGGGGACGAGTGGGAAAAGTGTTAGATATATTGCAAAGTACAAGCACAATTAAACAACAATAACACAAAATATCATTCACTGTTCTCCATCGAAGAACTAGGAAAGAGGTTTAACCTTTTCTTAACAGCAAGAACAAAGGTTAAAATTTAGAGCTTGCTCGTATGGGGGACGAAAATAGATCAACAAGAAAATATGCTTTCGTGTTAGCAATTTTTCAAATGTTAACTCTAAACGTTATTCAAAAAAAATTTAAACATTTAGTGTTCTCCTAATTTTAACCCGGGGTAGGCAATCGAACATAAACTAACACATTTTTAATCGAACGTAATTGAACAAAATCGAACGATTGTGTTCGATTATGTTCGGTAATTGAACGAAATCGTACTTACTGGAAAATTTCAGGGTCGATCGAACTTACTGAAGTTACACGGAGGGATATAAGCAGAGATGCGAGCGTCTTCCTCGCGGGTCGGATTTTAAATAGTTCTCAGTGACCCTGCCCTGAAAATCCGATGAATATATAAAATTTACTGACATTCGTGGATGCAGAAACGCAACTAGAATTATTTTGCCGTCGGTAGTAGTCATTAAAAACAATTAAATGGGATACATCGAACGAAATTGAACGTAATCGAACGTAATCGAACATAATCGAACAAAGTCGAACAAACACAATCGTTCGATTAAATTCAATTACCGAACGCTCGATTGCTTACCCCGGGTTTTAAGAAATATACACACAAATCAAACAAGCACTAGAATTCACTAGATTCATTAAAAAAGCATTAGTAAGAAGATTTCTAGTAAGAAGCTTTCTAAAACTGTCCTCCCAACTGATTGCTAAACGAAAAAAACTGTATGTACATGCTGTCCACTTTGGAAATAAAAAAAGATTAATAAGAGAAAATAATTGTGTACACGACGCTGTCCAATTTGAAAATAAATGGGTGAGAAAATTCCCGAGGACATCAAAATTGGTCAAGGTCGCAGGCCGAGTCTTTGCTTGCTGTCAGAGGAATTTTTTTTAGCCCATGCAATTTCCTAATTGGGACAGCAAGCATATAGTCCTTTGATTATTGACTATATAGCTTCTTACAATAAAGTTCTTGCTGCCTGTGGGATTTCTTCAAGGACTTATATTCAACGAAGTTTTGGGCTATTTTAAGTATTTTTGCTTAAGCCACTGTTTTTTTATTTGCCTTAAAAGTCCGTCTTCCTCTATCACAACAAATCCAAAATTATCTCCTCGCTGATTAGCGCGCGCACGGACATGACGCTGATTGGCTAACTTTGTCTTTTCTGGCATTTGATTGGCTCAGATAAACTGTCCTATTTTTCTTCTAAATAGGACAGTTCGCCCATTTATAAAGGGAATTCCTCTCTGAAATAATGCAAATTAATTTAGCAGTTTAAAAACATTAAAATATTTACTATGCTGACAATGGATTAATTCCTGCTTTGAATAATCAATAGCATTATAGCTACAAACCGAAAACCGAAAAGTTCCAATATATAAATGCGAAGAGATCATAGTCTGTAGTTTTCTCCATTTTTCTTTTTTTTTTTTGTCGAAAAGAAAACACAACTGAGATAACAATCAATTTGCAAAACTAACATGGAGCAGAAATGGAAAATCCTGTGGTCTAGTTTGTAGACTGAGAGACAACTATCACTTAAGAGCGTTTTTGATACAACTTTTCACTTTTCTATGGTACAGTGAAACAAAAGCTAAAAAACTGTGTGCACAAATATAGTATAGGTAGTTTGCTACTTGGTATTAGATGTTGTTTTAAACTTCAGGGTGATAGTCTTTTGTAATATAGTAATGGACTTATTGTCAGTGTTTGGGTCTTAGGAAATTCAAAAGACTTTGGAGCAAAATGACAAGGAAGACAAGGAACATAAACTGGAAGCGGATTTCCAAGCGTCCAAAGACAATTCTTCAATTGCTCATCCAATCTACCGTAACACCTCTGCACCACTGGTGCCGAAGGATACTAACAGGACAGCGCATCTGAGCACCGTCAGTTTAGTACCCTTCCAGTTGCTATTTGACCCCGTGCAGACAACTAGTGGTGAGACAAGCGCAGATGGGTCAAGTGGAGAATTCCGGGATGAAAGCGAGGAGGCACAAGAAGAGAAAGAAGATGAGGAAGATGTGAAAGGAGATGATTGGTTGACAAGGGTGCCGGTCAATGAAGAGGAAACGCCTAACAAACACACAGACCTTGGCAAAAAAAAGATTGAAGTTCGAAACGAGAAGCACACAAAGAAAAATATTGTCCACCAACATGTGAAAAACAAAATGAAGAAGAAAAAATTGTAACTTTTTAGTCAAACCCTTTGAATCAGTAACGTTGTAAAGTTTATAACAGGCAAACATTTTTCATAAAAAAAGAAATTACCAGAATAGCCATCAAATACTTCATATTTGTGTGTACTGAATATTATAAATGGAAAATTTCAATGCACTTATTATAGAAACAAGCATCTCTCATAAAGCAAGCGCAATGTAAGTGATGAATTAGTATCAATTATTAAAAATCATTGTTTTCACCCAAAACTGAGGACATGTTCCATTGTATTTATAAATCGTAGAAAGGCAACTAGCAAAGAAAATCGCGGTATGTTAGTTAATTCACCAAGTTAAACTCTGCATCGTACAAGTATCGTGCATAATAAAGTTTGCTGCCAAATGATTGCTGCGACTTCAAAGTACAGTTTGGTAGAACATGAAGGTTAGACGATTTTGTCTGCACTGGCTGAAAAATAATTGAAAAAGTAACAGAACCAGCCCCCCTTCTGTTGTTATTTATTCTATGAAACTTTCAAGCTTGTTTAAATCTAAAACATTTTTGTTCTTCGTGCATTCCCTAGAGACACCAGAGACAAAAGACGAAGCGGCCACGTTGGTGCCCTAAACAAAAGAAATTATCAAAATTCTTTAGTTGAAAGGCACCAACATGGCCGCTATGACGTTAGGTTGAAAACTAGAACATTTGTATCTGTCCTGCCATACCATCAGCAGTACCCAATACTATCACAATTAAAAGGCTTAAAAAAAAACATATGTGAAGGGCAAATCTTTGCTTCAGCTGGACTTATGAGCGAGCCCGCGGTTTTCGCAAAACTACAACGAGCTACCACGAAAACACTTTTCGTTGACCTTAGTGCGACTTTGGTCATAGTCTTTTTCTTCTTTTTTCATATCATTTCAGCAAAATGTTGTGTTATTATAAATCATTCTTTTTATAACTGGCTAAACGATTGTTCCTGATTAGGTATTTTTTCAAAAAAGGTTATCCGTTCCAGGCACTGATACTTTAAACGTTTTGTTCACAAAAGGCTAAGTTATCGCTTCATAATTTTCATTTGATCAAGTTGATTTCATAACAAAGCAGCTGCTACAAAGTATTAGGGTGTTCATGGCGTGGTTCAACAGGATTTCACCATTCCGAAAATAACGGCTGTATACTTTACAATGCATTGCGAACACCGCTAAAAGAAACTCACGATCAGAGAAGGTAACAGTTGGTAAAACTCTTCCTTGCTCTATCAACACTGTGCGTGTCAAGTTTGAGGTTTAAAGATTCTCGCTATGCGTTTTTATGGGTATTTTTAGACGTTTATGCGCTAGGAATTATGGGTAAATGTACAAGTTGCAATCTTTAACGCAACCGTGGATTGAGCGATGCCCTGGAAGAGCAAAATTGTATACAAAAGTTGCTGGAATGATTTTGTTTTCTAGGTCTACGAAGCGTATATATCATGAGCTTTTTCAGGTACGCCGACTACCCCCCCCCCAGGAAGTCAGGAGAACCCATGAGATAGCACAGCGCTTGCGCGAGTCATTGCACGGTTTGCGTCCGAAGCGTTAAGTTGTTTTTTTTCGACTAGGGAAGAAAAATACCCGATTCAAGATACTGGATTAGCCTAACGTAGTTAGACTATCAACAAAAATCCAGAGGGTATCAACGTAGTTGATTTACCAATAATCGCTCAGTTCCTAACGTGGTTAGGGGCCAACAGATATATCACCTTTAGAGAATGGGCGACGAGAACAATGAAAGTTTGTCCGCGGGCCAAAATGATTCGCCTCAGGACGTTAATGGCATGTTTGCCGCGTTTCTTCACGAAATGAAAGCAATGAATCAGAACTTTGCTTCTTTCTGCATACCGGGAGAAGCTGAAGGGCTCACGGAGGACGAGAGCAATCATGAGCCAAGTACAGCTGGCGCTGACTCTGACACCGACCACGCGCTAGAAAAAGTACTAGCTGAACAGAATGTGTCCGAGCATAATCAAGGGAGAGATATCCTTCAGGACATTGCTATGGACTTGAACGTCAATGAAAGGTGCGACCCGGCTATCCATGATGGACTACCGGGAATATTAAACACCCTTACAAGGTCCAAAATGAGCGACGATAAGCTTAGAGAAAAAATGGACAAGTATGTACGTCCAGAGAATGTGAAGGACCTACGTGTCCCAAAAGTGAATCCGTTGGTGTGGAGCCAACTCAGTTCGAGCATGAGATCTCGTGACTCAAAATTCCAAAAATCACAACGCATTTTGATGGGATCAATTATGGCCTCAATCAAAGCGGCCGATTTGGCCATGAAGAAATACGGTGGCGACCGTGATCTACTGAAACTGTTAACGGACAGTGTAGCCCTGGGGTTACAATACAACCATGAGGTCAACCACTCGAGAAGAATGGCCATGAAAAGGGAACTCCACAAGGATTATGAATCCCTTTGCAACGTTTCTCCGGCTGAAGATGGGACCTCGGAATTTCTATTTGGTGACCTCTCAAAGGCAACTAAGGACATAGCGGAGGCCAACAAGCTCACAAAGAGAGTCCGCCCAACCTCAATGCGCGGAGGTCATCATGGCGGACAGCCCAGCTACGCCAGTAGAGGAAATCGCCGCTTTCAGCCATTTAACAAACACCGAGGAAGTCCTTTTTTAGACTGAGGACACCCTTCCAAAGCCTCCCGAAAGAAAAAGGAGGGAACAAGCAACCAACGCCAGTGATGGCTACAGCTGAGGTATGCGCTTATGTCAATAAACGCCATGAAATAGAACATGACATAGTACCGATGTTACTTAGCCCTAACGAATTTAAAGCAGGGAGATTAAGTGAATACCTGCCTCATTGGTCTAGTTTAACTAATGATCCATCTATTCTTACCATAGTTAAAGGAGTAGTACTGAATAACTGTTACGACATGATCGTCCCTAAAGCAAGGCCGAGTGTTTCGATAGCAAAGAACATGTCACTGTTGAACAGGAAATTGATAAACTTAACAGGAAGAATGTAATTATTGAAACAGCTAAAGAACCAGATGATTTTATATCTACCATATTTTTACGATCCAAAAAAGATGGCACACATCGCATGATTCTAAATTCTAAACATTTTAATGAGTATGTTGTGTGTCGCCATTTTAAGATGGACACATTGGAGCACGCCATCCAACTTATGAAACCAGGGTGCTATATGGTGTCGGTAGACCTCAAAGACGCATATTACACAGTACCTATTTATAAACTACATCAGAAATATCTTAAATTCTGGTTTGATGGCAAGTTCTATCAGTACAGTTGTTTACCGAGCGCCTTAGCTAGTGCACCTCGCTTATTCACTAAGTTGCTCAAGCCAGTTTATTCCACACTCCGTAGCATGGGACATGTTAGCTCGGCATATATTGATGACTCATACTTGCAAGGTGACACTTATACAGAATTCTATAAGAATGTTGTGGACACAGTGCGGCTGTTTTCCTCATTAGGGTTTTGTGTACATCCGGAGAAATCAGTTTTTCTGCCAACACAGCGATTGGTTTTCCTAGGATTTATTTTAGCCTCGAACCGCATGACAGTTACGCCCACGGCCGAAAAGAAACAGAAAATTGTCAATATTTGTTCTGCGGTTTTAGATAAACTTCAGCCTTCCATTCGAAAGGTGGCGGAATGTTGGTTTCTAGTTTTCCAGGAGCTCAGTATGGCCCATTACAGTATCGAGGTCTTGAGCACGGAAAATATTTGGCCATCGTTCGAAACAAAGGAAACTATGTCGCGCCCCTGAGTTTACCGCCACGTGCTATTTCCGACATACAATGGTGGCTAGACAATGTAGAGTATCTTAAGCGTGACATTATGCGAAATAACCCTAACATTGTTCTCAAATCTGATGCCTCTAATCTGGGCTGGGGTGCAATTTATGAAGGGAAAAAAGCCGGAGGGCGATGGACGGCCTCCGAAGGCGCGTTACACATTAACATTTTAGAATTAAAGGCAGCATTTTTCGCGCTGAAATGCCTTTGTTCTGACATTGAACATCATCATATACGCATTCTTATCGATAACACGACAGCTGTTTCTTATAAAAATAATATGGGGGGATCAAAATCTGCGGTTCTTAATTCCATTGCTATTAAACTATGGGACTGGTGCATTGCGAGAAACCTGTGGCTGTCTGCGGTACACATAGCAGGAAAGCTTAACGTTGAGGCGGATGAAAAGTCTCGAACGTTTTGTGATAAACACGAATGGACGCTTAGCGAGCAATGTTTTAACGAGATTTTTAATATGTTTCCCGAATTAAACATTGATCTTTTTGCTAGTCGCCTAAACAATAAGTTGGATGTATATTGCTCTTGGAAACCGGACCCTGGCAGCAGTTACATAGACGCTTTTTCAATCAATTGGAGAAATCATAAGTTTTATGCTTTCCCTTCATTTAGCCTAATCCTGCATTGCCTATCCAAGATAGCTCAAGACAAAGCTCAAGGAATACTTATTGCCCCGTTGTGGCCAACTCAGACATGGTTTCCAGCTCTACTACAACATCTATATCAACACCCATGGATTTATGCACCGAGAACAGATCTTCTTCAACACCCGTCACGCAACGAACCGAATCCACTGTGCCAGAAACTATACCTGATGGTGTGTTCCTTTTCAGGGAGCGCTATGGAAACCTACAAATTCCACCAGACGTTACAGAAGTTCTCATGGCTTCTTGGAGACCAGCAACCAAAACACAGTACCGCACATACCTCCGGAGGTGGATGGAGTTTTGTAATAAAAGAAATATTAATTACCATTCACCAACGGTAAATGACGCGCTCGAATTTTTAATGGTACTTTATAAAGATGGTTTCAGCTACTCAACACTAAACACTGCACGCTCCGCTTTGTCTACAGTAGTTAATTTAGATGACTTTGGTAACAATCCCATTGTGACCAGATTTATGAAAGGTATTTTCGAGTTGTGTAAACCCACGCCTAAATATACAACTATATGGGACGTGTCAATTGTTTTACAATACTTGTCAAAACTTTTTCCTAACGAATCATTAACACTTAAAGAGTTGACACATAAATCACTTATGTTATTGCTCTTAGTATCTAGCGAAAGGGGTCAAACAATTCATTTCCTGGATCTAAACAGTCTAGTTATTTCAGATGACAAATATGTTTTTCATGTGCTTGAACATACAAAAACCAGTCGACCAAGGAAGCCTTATGATGCAATTAGTGTTTGCGCCTATGAGCCTAATCAAACAATCTGTCCATTATATTAGCATGTCTTAAAGAGTACCATAACCCATCTAAACCACTTAGAGCTAGTGGAACCAAATTATTTATCAGTTATGTTAAGCCATATAAAGCCGTATCCAGAAACACAACTTCGAGGTGGACAAAAACTGTGGTATAGACACAAAAGTCTACAAGGCTCACAGCAGTAGGGCTGCTTCAACATCAAAGGCCAACCAAGGGAATGTACCAATTGACCAAATAATGAGTACTGTTGGCTGGAAGTCGGCGCAAACGTTTTATAGGTTTTATAACAAACCCGTTGAATCTACTAAAATTACAGATTTTGTTTTGAAGATCTTATGTCATAAATACATTCTTACATATCTATATATATTTATGAAGCAGATTATCAGGAAAGGGGTACATGCAGTGGCTATCAGGCTTATAATGCTCTTTTCAGTTTCCTACTCGAAGTTGGAGCTCATATTACCCAGAGCACAGTATTTTGTGCATGCGACAGAGCAAACCCCCTTTCCTGTTGTCTGCCTAGATATATATATGTACATATAATATAAATAGAGAGAAAAATATTTACGTTACGGTTTTAATAAATTCCTTAATTCACTGTGTTGAATTAAATAGCTGCTCCGTTTATGCATATCTTGTTTACATATACATACGTGGGTATCGATGTCTCAGTTTCTGTTGGTGCATAAGCAGCTTTAAAGCCTCATGGGTTCTCCTGACTTCCAGTCACGTGATAGAATTGGAAAATTAAACGAGACTTACCCGTAATAAGTTGAAGTTTGATTGAGATTCTATCGCATGACATTGGAAGGAAGGAGATCACATGCCCACCGCTTTGCTTTCCCTCCCTGGTCAAAATGTGCTTACTTCGGTATAGTGGGATCGCATTTTGTATTTTGTTTTATTTGCTGATGCAACCAACATTACTTTAAAGAATGACTCGCGCAAGCGCTGTGCTATCTCATGTAATCTCCTTCCTTCCAATGTCATTTGATAGAATCTCAATCAAACTTCAACTTACAGGCAAGTCCCGTTTAATTTTCCAATTAAATATCATATATGAAGTAAATTCAAGGGGGAAAATCAGATTTTGTTTCGAGTTAGCGGGAAACTCGAGAGGGTTCGAGCTATCGGGGTTGAACTCAACTAACTTGTATTGCCAAGGGAAACTGAAATCGTCTCGAGACTTTCAGTTGTAGGGGTTGAAATTACAGAAAAATATGAGGCAGTTTTAACTTTAAGGTCAAGAGGGCTCGAGTCATTGGGTTTCAACTGTGTTTAAAACATTCAAATCGTGATTTCGCATCGATATGCGTTGGTTCCACAAATAAGTTGCTTTTAAATGACTTAACCACTTGAATAAACAAAAATGTTCAATATATCGATTAATCGCCTCAAATTCAGTAACCATAAGTATTGCTAGAACTATACATAAGTAATTAAAAACAATTTCTTTCATTACTTAATCTCTTCCCAAACTCCACCCCTATTCATTTACACACACCCCAGTTCCATTCCCCGCTCTTGCATCCACAGCCACGTGTTAAGAAACAACTAGTTACGACTTCCACAAATCAGAAATGCAAAAAGCTGTGACCAACTCTTGAAGAAAACAAATGAAAAGATTAGGCTTTCCTGTTAGGTCGTGGGACAGGAACATGGCACTGAGAGGACTGGGACAGGGAATTTTGCTTGAAGCGTGGCTTGACCTCAGTGATCAAAAAAGGCAGGTGGAACACAACCTAGGTGTTGAATTCTAGAAGAGGTTTGTTATTAATCATTAACATAGCTACCTCAGTTATTTAATCAAAATTCTAAGACTATCTTTTAAACAAAATTTTGGAAGAAAAGCTACAGGTAGGTTTTCTCAAGACTCTCGACTTCAGCAACTTCTTGTGAGATAGACAGCCCTATTTGCGTAGGTATAACGCTATTTAGATACAAATAATTTGCTGCTATGTTCAAGGGGAACTTTACACCAACCAAAAATTAATTCAGCTTCCTCGATAACTCAAAAGAATAATATCACACTAGCTATAGAGACTATCTTCCTGTAACTTTATAATAACGAAAGGAAGATTTCGCATATTTAGCTCCTTTGTACTCATCAGTTTCCTGTATTTCATTTTTATTTGTGTATGGCTTGGTTTTAATCCTTAAATTCAATTTTAGTGCTTTTTGTCGATCGATGAGTTTTAGAATTTTTCATCAACTCATTGAGTTGCTTGGCTTTTACATGTGTAGTATGTGTAATGCATTACATGTCAAGATCGTCAAGAAAGTAGATAATTTACAATAAATAAAACGTCAGCACACAAAGACTTCATATGGCGAATATTTCCAACAAGTGACACATTAAGTATAGATTTGATCAAAACCCGTTTTATTGTGCATGTAGTTTTGATAGGAAAAATAGAATCAAATCTTCAATCTCATAACTTTAATTAGCTTTTTTGTGAAATTATGAAGTTTTAAAACCGTAAGCTTTTACTAATTGCTTCATATTAAATATCTGATCAGGAATAAAAAAACTACTTACTTTGAAACAAAAGAGTTAAAAAAATTAATCAAATGCTCTTTACGAAATCAAAACCTAGCTTAACAAAATGAATTTCACGATCGGTAAGGCATAGCGAAAACTGTTCAAGATTCAATATATATTGTCAAAAGCCTGTGATTAAGTAAATGTCGATGTACCAGAGGGATTTTGATTAGTGCAGATAATCAATTTTTAAACAAGTTTCCGGTGGCACTTTTAATTTTCCATCTTCTTCGCTAAAAAAATTATTGAAAAATCGTTTGAAAGTCTACGTTACTTTTTGTTTCCAGCTTCTAAAAGGCCATTTATCTGCACTATCTTATAACAACCGTTTTTCGTGGTTTTTCAGGGCCACAAAAGCCACTATGATGGTCAAACACCTCGCCTGGGTTGCTCTTTTAACAGTGGTTGTGAGCTGGGCTAATGCGACGCGTAAGTCTTCATTTCCTTTTATGAGATCAGTAGTTCTTATATTACTGTAACTAACCAATCATAGTCTAATAAGAGTAATGATATTTTTGGTTCCAGCTGTACTACACCTTTAATTAGTACTTTAATGAAGTTAGACAAGAAAACTTATAAAAGAAATCATAGCACTTTGTTGAAAGCATCTTGAATATTTAGCGATTAAGTAATCGTAACTTTAAGGGAAAAAGCTAATATTTTCATTAACAGACATCATAGATATCCTATGTTAATTTACATATCTTAGTTGTTTCAATAAACAAATTGTAAGGTTTTTGTGAGTAAAGAACCCAAGAGCATCGGAATCAACAAAGGAAAGTCGTTTTACCCGATCATATCAGTGATCATGCAGTCGATTAAAACTCGATACACGCTTTTTTATAAGAACAACAAGGCTCAGATTGGAAGAACAAGCTGAGGCTCGGGCTCGATAGCTAATTTTTTCTTAAACTTTATTGATCTTCGATTTTTACTGACTTAACAATACAAAATGATTAAGATATGATTCGCAATTTACATTCACTGGAAATCGTCTCGGGGAAAATAACTCAGCGAATCCACAGTGAATCCGCGGGGATGAATTGTTCAGACTTGTTTTCTAATACACATGCATTTATTGCAATACGTTAAGTTTAGTTTTTCTAGGATTTAAACCACACACAGAAATAAGAACAATTTAAGAACAGCTTGAGGGTTCAAATTCACCAAAAAACTAAGAACAATGAGCCTCGGCCAAATTTACTGGTTCTTATTAAAAAAAAAGCGCGTATTAAAGATTAGAAAGCTAGTTGACATTGACACGCATAATATTCTAGGAGCATCCACCCAGGGGATGCCTTGCACCAACTCTTCTTTCCGCAGAGGAGGGATTTACCCTTAGCCTCTGCTTCTCAGGTTTGACATCCTGGAACCGACGTTCCACGTCTAGTTTTAAAGTACCTTTAGCACTAACAATTATTTTTGTAACCACTAAAAGTGTTTTGAAAACTAAGGACGTTTAAGAATTTTTTTTTCAAATCAGTTGTACTCTCGATTTTTTATAAGCACTTGAAGTTTAAAAGTTTTGTTGGTTCACGACTGCATTTTAGGGGACTATGACGTCATTCCCGCACATCTCTTGACCAAAACACAGCAAGACGGACATGAATGAATCAGAGATTTTCCATTCAGAAGTTGATTCCAATACCTCATACAGTTCTTAGTTCTTTTGGGAATGATGTCACAACCCTGTCCCCCGAAATCACTGCACTGTAGTGAACCAAGATGTCTGAATTTTTTGCTAGTAGAAAAAGCCACTTCGAAAAGTTTTTTGCAGAGGTACTTTATAGTTAAATTATATGTATAAACTGATTATTTGATCCCACAAAAGTTGTTAGGGTTATATGCACTTTAAGTATATAAGAAAATTCGGTGGTAAAAGCGGAATATTAAATATTGAATATCGTGGTCTATATCTGAGTAATATCGAATAATTGCCCAAAAAATATACTGTGATACGAAAATCTTCAAGGAAAAATTTAAAAGAATAAGGAATATTCAAAAAATATAAGTAGTAGGGAATGTGAGTATTTGCCTTGGGAGAGCAGAAGATTACGGAAATTTTAGCCCCGAAAGAAATCTACAGTAAACAAAACATGGCAGTAATAAATAAGTTTAACTCTAGATTTACAGAAGCTGTTAAATTTCTGCTGACATTTATGTAAGCGACTGTTGTTTTCCCCTCGACCAGCTTTGAAAGAAGAAACTAGTGCTGAGAAACCAGGATTTGATACGAATCAAGGTATATAAGACGCTGTACACTGTTCCTTGCAACTCCAAACTTAAAGTGCAACCGAAACGAATCTTCAAACTACTTTAAAAAATTAATTAAAGTTTGACCCTTTTAACTTCTGCCTAGGCACTTCTAACCAGTTTTCAAAATAAATTTCGTATTAATTTACTAAGACAAAATGCCTATTTTAGTGCAAAACATTTAAAGCTCATTAGATACGTGATGTCCGCGTGATTTGAAGGCGGGAGATCAATCTCACTTTCCCGATCAAATTCTTATGATCATGGCAAAGTTTGCATGGCTGGTGGCCCAGTGTTTGAGCAAAAACCTCACTAGTTCACGGCAAACGCCGGTATTGGGCAGTTTGGAGTCCATTCAAACCATATGACTTCATAAGTCACTGTCGTATGTTTTGAATTTATACGCACTGAATGCCATATTTTACTATTTTATTTCACGGACTTGAAAAGGTCAGGTAAGCAGTTTTATCCATTTAAAGTCAAATAGAAGTGTTAGAAAATCCCTTAGAGCTGTATAAGTACCAATGGCAAAATGGTTCCAGTAGCACCTTAAACGGTTACGAAAGCGTCTTCAGACAACTCAAATTTTACAAAGAAGCACAAGTTTCTACTTCACTTGCGATGAACAGAAATCTCTCTAAGGAAAAACTCGATGGTTAAGACTGCAAAAGCAAACAGAAGAAGCTTATGTGAGACACCAGTCCTGACCAATATTTACTGTAGGTACATCTTCTAGTGAGTTAATTATATTCTGTTGAATATTATAACCAAGACCAACATATCTGACCAACATGAAAACGTTCTCACACTGGACCAAAATATCCTAATCCTGAACGCACAGGTCCTTTGGAACTCCGCCCCGCCCTTCATTAAATCAACTATAATATATTCAGCCACACTTAGTTTTTAATTTGTAGCCATTTTGACATAGTTATAGCTGCAACTACCAATCAGAGGTAAGCAGGCTGGCCCTCACAGGCAGGGGTAAGCTAAGTGCGGTCACACCCCTTTCCAATTAATCGATAACATATACTATTAAACAGCTGAGCTCTACACTGGTTATATAACCAATAATTTGAAAAAACGATTAGCGTTATTTTTTTTTTGAAAACTATATATATTTTGGCTGACCAAGCCAACCCATGGTAGTGAAAAAGGTTAGTTATACAACCACTTGTTCCAAAACATTTCATTAACGACCAGATTTTTCAGTCAAAGATCCAACGTTTGCAGCAGAATTTTTGTGTAGTTTTCCGTTCTGAAGTTTTCTTATACACTAATGAAACAGACCAGGAAGTGTCTTTGAAACCCGCAGACGCATGTACAGAATTCCATTCTCACGCACACCATCTAATAAACTGATCAGAGGTTTCTCTATGTTTCCACAGATTCAGACAGTTCAGGTTCTGGATCTGGGCAGGATGCCTCAGGTTATGGTATAGTAGCCGATGGTGATGACAAAATCGACCTGGAGTTATGGAAAGGTAAATCAGGGTCTGTTGTGTTCCAAAAAACTTGCGTGTGTTTACTGTTTGCTGGTATGATTCTCATCAAGCTTCCTTTTTGGTTGCTCAGTTTGAGGCCTCTGGTAGAAAGGAGGATGAACTGTCACATATACTGCCGGTTTCGGTCAAACCCTGCAAAACATGTATTCGAACGTATCAACCTCAATAACATCAACAACAACAATCTTTTTATATTGTAACTACAGCGTACAACACTCCAAGTACAACAGCAATAGTTAACTTGTGTCTATAACAAACTGTAACAGTTCGTGGTTTAATTTGAATTTAGCATTTCATTTTTGATAAAGATCTCGTAACTTAACTAGGCGTCGCTTAAATTGTTGAGTTATTGGAACAAATACGAACAAAACAAAGGTGCACAAACACAACACAAAGGAACTACTGAAAACAGCGAAAAAAACGAGAAAAGAGTGAACATTGCAGAGGCATTTGAGTAATGTTTGAGTATGTACCAAATTTACATCAGCTATCAGTTTTCTTTTGAATGAATTTCGTGTCATCAGTTTGTCAGTTTTTTCTAAATTGCACTCCACATTTTTAATTTAGAAGCTAGTCGAGTGCTATACCGATGTTTGATTGAAATGGGTTGGACAAAAATTTTGTTGTCTTTGTTGTGGTACTGATGCTCAAATCACCTCTCTTCCTAATTTCGGAAGAAAAGGAAATGTTTCGGTTCGGTTAAACCTACAGCATTCACACTCGGCTTGAATCAACATAACATATGCATACAGTTCCGAAATTTCATGCTTTGCTCTACCCCAGATACAAAGGTTCATTCTTGGTATTTACAACAACTATCACGCTTCAAGAAGAGCACAAATAACCGAAATGTTTTTTTTAAAATTTAAGTTCACATCAAACCTGAAGATTGCAAAGATCGCCACGACAAGTGTGATAACATGGCAAACAATGGCTTGTGTCTTAAGAAGTTTGCTGAGATGAAGAGAAACTGCCCGTGGAGCTGCAGATTTTGCGCCAAGCGAGGTAAAAAAAAGAGTTTTAGCTATTTCACAGATACACTGAACAAGACGATTCTTCTGTCCTTTAAGATTTGCTAATCGAAGAGCTTATCCGAAATATACTCGACCTGGATAGCATTGAAAATAGAAATGCGGATAGCTTCGAGTAGCTTACTTCTGTTTTACTAGAAAAATGAAGTTTAGATTCAATCCAGCCAAGCTAGCTAAACACATAAAGCCCTTAGGGAGCGGGATACGACGCGTCCACTTAATATAATATAATATAATATAATATGATATAATATTATATAACATAATATGATATAATATTATATAATATAATATGATATAA
>JAOBRD020181645.1:22515-43406 GCA_027575215.2 Hydrozoanthus sils | reverse complement strand
AAGGGGGGATCAAATCTACGGTTTAATCCAGTACTAATCCATCCCTGGAACAAATTACCTTCTATTGGTTCCTTTTCTACTAGTACAGAAAATGAGATTCGCTTTTCTGTTTAAGAAATGTTACAAGGTTTAGTTTTTCTTCTTTCAAGGTCATAAATGATGTTTATTCTCTTTATTGCGAAGCTAAGGAAACTCCGCTCACGAGTTGGATACAAACTCAATTCGTGAGCGGGCTGTATATATTGCTCGTCCTTCAGACACTTCACAACACGCGTGCGGGAACAGTTTTTAAAAGAAAGCAGCTCTCACATTTTCAAACATTTGGAGATTTTAGAAAATTGCCACAGTCCCGGCACAGAGGAATAATTCTTTACTATTCTGGACTCCACCCCCTTTAATTCTCACTTAAAACTAAAACTCTGATCACTTTTGACGCCAAGTCATGGACTTGGTTACGTATATTGCAATTCATTTTTGCAATGTTGTGTGTGGAATTTTTTTATGCCTATTGGGGGCTCTGCAATTTTTTTCTAAAAATTCTTCCACTCCCCTCCCCCCCTCCAAACGGGATCAACTGGTCCGTTCCTCCAACAAAAGACATCAAAATTCTTTTATTCCCAGCATGGCCGCTATGATAACAAGTGAAAGGTTTATTAGTTCGTCCCACATCTGACACCTTTCAAAAATCAAATAATTTTGAACCAATTAAGAGTCGGTTTAAGTTCTTTCTGGGCAACAAAAACCAAAAAATAAACAACCGCTAAAAATAAAATATCCGTAATAAATTCTTATATACAGTCGTTATAAAAAGAAACACAATAAAGTTCGTTCCGTCGTTCTTTGTTTCTATAAGAAATTTCGTTAAAATTTTTGTTGCTTTTTCGGTGAGGTTTTCTCACCTTTTATCAATGTTTGCTCATTAATATTAACAAAATGTATATTTCGTCGAAACTTCGCGTATTTCGTATAATACTTGTGTTTTTTCTTACTATACTACTGTATGTTATTTATAAATATATATATATAGTTTCGTTATGACTTCCTTCTGTTTGAAACTGAAATCAATAAAACTTATAATTCTGAAGTAATTCGTTGTTATAATCTTATGTTGCATGAAACAATTTCGACTTCGGTTTGTGGCATATCTCTTCGGAGGTTGAGTGACAACTGAAGGTGACGATTGCATGGCACGGGCTGGCCCTTTCATAGCGTGGGTCTTTGTTTAACTAACCACCTTTTCATTGTGCAGTGCTAACGTTTTAACCACTCATAATTACCTTCACTCTGACGGAATTCTAGGTTATTAACATCTGACCATTGTATATGTGACAGCTTATTAAATACTTCCTAGCTTATAAATTATTAGTAAAAAGCCACTATATTTTGCATTCCTACAGAAGATATTCCGCGGTGATCGAACGAAACGTGTCTATAAAAATCAAACTTGTGGTCCTATGTTTTAAATATTCAAAGTCTCCCTCATTTATCTAAAAGTTTTTAATAGAGTTCTCTAATTTTTGTGGACCAACTTTTCCGACATTGGATTGAAAGGTAGGTTTTACACTATAATGCTGATCTGTTTTCATAGTATTCGAAATTCCAATTATACATAGAGAAAAACTAACCTTATGGATAGACTGCATGGGGTTTAAAAGTATCATCGATATTCTTTAATGTATGATTTGAAGTATTTGGAGCTCTAAACTCTTTCATTCTTCAATCTAAAGCAACTCTGTTTTGCTGGTTCTATTTTTGGGAGTCTTTGTTCATTAGTTTCTATGCAAAAGTATCGATGCGGGAAAACAACATTATTAGTCAAGTTGGAAGTATAGATTGCAACACAAGCTGAAACGAAATATTCTGGTTTTTAAATAGTGAAAAGTATTTTTACTTATCTAAGTTGAGCATTTTGTTGTCGAAAGCTGGAAATTAATTAGAGTGTATATTCAATTTGGATTATAATTTATTATAATTATAACAAATGAGCAGCTAGCTTACCGTGAAAGTCTGACATAAAGAAATACTGACTGAAACAGGGCAAACTGTTTTGTTAATGAAAGAAAATTAAAAAAGATAGAAACTCCGTTAAGGGTAAGTAATACAAAAGTTAAAAAGTTAAAAAAAACAAAACAAAACATGTCTTCAACCAAGATTGCATAAAAGTGCAGTTGTCATTGTCTAGTGTTATTTATCTCTAAGTGCTGGTGATACAGTTCTTCACCGTAATGAATCAAAATCATGATACGATTTTTACGGTTACTTATTTCCTTCCTTTCGAAACAGATCAAGTATGACAACGGTTTTCGTAGTACTGTTTGCCTGTTTTGTGCAGTTCCTTGGAGGAGCGATCAGTGAAAAAAACTCTGTTTACTTCAACCTCCAACGGGAACATCGGCTGTTGGGCTCCATAATGAAGACAGCTACCGCTGGTTCAGAGTTATTGTGTGCTCACAAGTGTCTTTTGCTGAGCGGTTGCAAGTCCTGTAACTTTAAAAAGAGTGGGAAAAAACAGGAAAACTGCGAGTTGAGTTCCCGAGACAAAGTTTCTTATACACATGATCCGAACTTGGTCCACGATAAGGAGTTCACTTTCATTTCCATTGAGAATGTAAGTCTCTGCCACTGTAACTTCCTGTTGAATAACTCACCAATGGACATTCTATGTTTATAATTGGTTAGGTCTCCTTTGAGTTTTCACTACGATACTTATGATCTGATCAATGTTTTGGTCGTGTTTTTTTATCTTCATCAGGAGCAGAAATATTTTTAATGTTGCTTGCCATTCTTCTGCTGTGGCGGAGCGGTTATCGTGTTCGGCTCGTAATCCTAGGTTCGCGAGTTCGAGCCCCCGCCAGACCACTGTGCTGTGTCCTTGAACAAGACACTTTATCCGACTTTGTTCCAGTCGACTCAGCTGTATAAGTGAGTACCAGTTCTGCTGGGAGCTAACCTGCGATAGATTAGTGTCCTTTCCAAGGGGAGTCAAAGACTCTCATCCGCTTAAGACTACAGAAACCGGAGATAAGCGCCGGTCTAATGGGCCAGTAGGCTCGAGAAAGGATTTAGCATGCCATTCTTCAATGTTTATGCATATCTTAAGTCATGCTCTATTGTTAGGATTGATTTCACTGTCGTTTTTGATTCTAACATTGTTTTCGGTGTTTCTCTCGGATGATTATTTAGTTTGTCCAGCAATTTTGGCTCTGTTTTGCTATTTAGTGCTCCGTCCTGCCATTAATCCATTTTCCGCCGCCTTCAATATTTTTCCGTGTGGTTCAAACTTGGATTTGGGGTTCGTTTGGTCTTGTCTTCTTGTTTCTCCAATACACTCGAGTGTAACAAATATTTGCATGCATGATTTTATAAACCGGACACATTTGTCTTCTGTCACTTAGGCGCGGTGGTACCCAGTATTTTAGGTGTTATTATTTTCTGATATCAGTGTAATACGTTTTTCACACATTTGATCAAAGCTTTGTTGCCAGCAATGTATGAAGATTGCTCCCCTGTGTCCGTTCCATCTTGCGGAACCCAGTTTAGGCCTTTCGAAGGCCTTACTTCGTATTTTCTAGTGATCCGTTTCCATCGAATATTATATGAATTTGTTTAGTTTTGTTTGTAAGCGTTCTTCTTCCGATTACCAAGTGTAGGAGATTATCATATACTGGACACTCTGTTGTGCAATCATTTTAAAGTGCGAATGAAGTAACTGAAAATTGTATTACTTCAGTGGCTAGACCTTGTTTTATAAGGAATAGCGGTGAAATTTTTTTGTCTAAATCATTTACGGTTGTTAATACAAGATGTGAACATTTAAATTTTCAACTATTAAATGACGTCACAAATGGTTCCAACAAATTTGCATTTTTGGAATCTGCTGCTAGTCTATAACAATTTGATGTGTTCAAGCCAACTGAGTTGCGCTGCTAATGTATATCTCGAGATAAATAGAACATTAGTCCAAGTTTGGAACAATGTTGTGGTTTGGGCATCATTTTAGGGGCGTTTAGTTGTTTGATTTGTTGAGTGCTGCTCTTGTTTGGGGCTTGAAGTACTTATCAACTTATAATCATATGATCCTCATACTTCTAAACCAAAATGAACAATGTGTGATAAAAAGGGCTTCAGAAGGACGCTTAATAGTGTTGTTGGGTTTTTATTGCAACTGGAAACAATTTCTAGGAACGTGCAGTGTAAAGTATTAAAGAAATAACTTCTAAACCTCGCGACAAGGGTGAAAACGCCCTGTAATACCTAATTTAGGTTGTAGTACATGAATACAATACTTGAATTGTATCGCAGTTGATCTGGTTATTGAATAAAGGCAGAAAAAGGACGAGAGCACAACTTTACTATTACAGCATCTTATTTGCCTAATTTACTTTTTTTCCCTTTCCCAGGAGTTATCAGCTGCCACAGAGTCTCGAGTTTCACTTACAAAATCTATTCCAGGTAAAAGTAGTCCTTAACTGCATGTTAGAGATCATGTTGGTCTGTTAAGGTTAGGGATTGGCTTGTTTTCTCTTTATAACTGTCCTATATCTTCTCTAGACTCATATTAGTCAGCTAAGAAAACAATAACTTAACAAAATAACGCCAGTTAGTACGAAAAAAACAGCCCGAGTGTTTCATCCACAAAACTTTAATTTCAGATCACGTATATCGAGAAATATAAGTTGAACTTGCTATCACAATGTCCCTCTGTACCGCCATATTTCAATTTTATAAGATTTAGTTTGCAAAACAAAAATAATTACAGTTTTTAACGCATTGGATGTTAAAGGAATCCTCCACTGTGTAACAAATAAAACTTTTATCAAGTCTGTGTCCATATCAGCACCAAAAATTTGATAATCCTGCGCATAATAACTAATTCCAAACAATTTAGTTTGATCATTTTTTTGTTTGAATTTCCCGTGCGCCGCCATTTTGAATTGTGACGTAACTTGGTTGCAGTGCCAGTCTCCACTCTTGATGAATACAATAGCAATGAACGGGAGGAGGTCTGGCACTGCAACCACGTTACGTCACAATTCAAAATGGCGGCGTGCGAGAAATTCAAACTGTACAACTGATGAAAACAAAGTGCCTGGTGTTTAGTTATATGCACAAAAAAATCAAACTTGTGCTGCTGATATGGACACAGACTTAATAAAAGTTTTATTTGAGACCAAGAATATTATACAGTAGAGGATTCTTTTAATACTGTTTTATCAATCACTAGCCTTTTATAAAATATATTTTTATGATCACATGTTAACAATGTTTAATGAGCAGTTTTATTTTATCGTAACTAAAAAAAGATCTATTAGTGCAAATGGGAACTGCTATGTAGAGCTCTACTAACTAGTTACTTTTACAGAAAAGCCTATGCCAGTTACAGCATTTTCGTTACATATTGTAGCAAGCCATTTTCATTTCTATTTATTTTTCAGAAACTCCTCGATATTTCCGGTTGTTTCAGAGCTTACCTACATTTAAGGCTCTTGCGGCTGACGTTTTTGTAATCAACGGTGAATTATTTTTGGTAATCGCAAATGGCCGAGGTGCTTCAGGAAGGCAGGATGACGTAAAGATGCAGGTTTATGTTTTTCAAAACAACAATTTTACCCTCAACCAGACGATCGATAGTTTCGTAGTGAAAACTGTGACGCACTTCACTTTCGATGGCCAATATTTCCTAGCTGTAACAAACAATTATAACGGTGCCAGCTACCAATTGAATTCGGTTGTATACAGATGGGAAGCAGGACAGTTCAAACTCTTCCAGAACATTGCAACCAATCGAGCGTTGGGGACAAGTTTTTTCATCATCGAAGACAAAAAGTTTATCATGTTTAGTAAATTTGGTGATAACCAGGCTTCACTTTACGAATGGAAAAACGGAACGTTTATGATGAGGCAACAAATTTCAATATCAAAAGTTTATTACTGCACGTTCTTTACTATCAGCAACGGTAGTTATATTGCATGTGGCGCCCAGGAAAATTCAAACGCAGTCAAGGTTCTGAAGTGGGCCAACGGTCAGTTTGAACTGCACCAAACGCTTCCGTCGTCGTCTGTTTTTGGTACGCCCCTCTGTTTTCATGCCAACGGGTCTGCTTATCTTGCCATTCCAAACACTTTGAGACCATCGCAAGACAGTTGGGACACGGATTCGTTTATTTACCGCTGGGAGGGTAACAATTTCGTCCATCACCAATCAATCTCGACTCATGGTGCTCTCTCCTGGGATACCTTTTCTACCACCAACGGTGATTTCTTCCTGGTCGTTGGTAATCTCAAGACCAGCGCTGGTGAAGGTTTTAGTACCAAGTCTGCGGTTTATAAGATGGCCAGCAACAAGTTCACCGAGTACCAGCAGCTGCCGACCAAAGGAGCGGAAGAGGTTAAAACCTTCACTCACGAGGGAAAGCAGTACCTGGTGGTAGCAAACTCTTACGATGGCACCAGCTTTAACATCGACAGCGCTGTGTACATATGGGACTAACAAAGGTCTTGTTCGTTGTTTTCGAGTAACTCTTCCGTAACTACTGTATCATTTTGTTTTCCGCTACTTTCTTTATACTTTACTTAAGTTACAGTATCTAACTTTGATTCTTTCCTTAACTCTTGACTCTACTGAACTTGTTTTACTTGAACTGGAGTCGTAGTATGTCGCGACATGACGTGGTATGACATAACTTGAATTTTGCATCCGGACAACATCTGACGCAGTGTGACTTAAAGTATAGTTAAGAATTATCCCCCGAAGTGGAGGTGACTAGTGATTTAAATTAACCGAGCGGCGAATTGTTTTAGTATTAAACTACCAGGTGAATAGCACTTTCTAAAATAGTTTATTTCAAAAAATTCAAAACAATTCACGCCGAATTTAGGTGAGAAACTTCTTTGTATAATGCCTGCCATCTTGTTTTATTCCCGACACGCAAATTTCTCGAGGTACTTGTTCAGTTCACCTGGAGTCATTTCCTCGATAGCTGTTACAACTGAATCCATTTTTCTGTTCAAACCATGCTGCAAAATGTATATTCTTTTTCTAAAATTTTCATTTTTCTTCGTGTTTACATGGCCATGAATGAATAGAAAAGTTTGTAATCATACTTAAAATGTCAATAGCCGGCTGGTTAACAATGCAAAAAAGCTGTGCTGATGATGTTATGCGAAAAAAAATTACCATTTAACACCGAAACATTAAAATTTGTCGCTTTCTTTGTGATTGTGGGGTTCCTTCTTCGTTTATTTTAAGAATGTCTAATAATAAATTCAACACAAATTGAAAAAAAAAAACCCAGCCGCTTACTTCCAGCTGAGCTCAAATGTCACTGTTTCACTTTACCAATATTTCTTTAAAAAATGCATGAGAATGGCGTGGGAATGCGTGAGAGAGTGTGAGGTACCTCAAATGCATGTGTCTCACACGAAATGCATGAGAGTTGGAAGGCCTGTAAATTTAGCACCTTGATTGTGATTTGAACTTTTTGTTCGTTGGATTAGTGCGAGAGGAGACTTGGGTTAAAAATAATTTAGCCCTTCTACCCAGGCTCCTCTTGCAGTCGTCCAACAAGGCGTCCGATTTTTCGAACCTTTCATTCGATTAGCAGGCTACACAGACAAGTGATAATGAAACCCCACGCTGTAATAGATGCTAGAAAATCTTGACCTACAGGTACAAAATGTATTTGCTTTAAGGTGGTCTTCCTCTAATAGAAATACAGCCCGGGGTTTCTTAAAATTGCCATTTCTCCAAAATTAAACACTGAAAGACTGGACTTAGCATACAAGTATGGTGTCACATAAAAGGTGTTCACGTGACCAGGCTTGCCATAACTCAATTAGTTTCCGAAGGGCGGCTTGAAATATCAAAATGCAAAAAATTGTTGTTCTTTGTGATTGTGGCCAATTGCTGGTGCCTGAGCAGGGCTAAGAAGGCTTAATCCTTGCCAATGACGAAGAACTGTTTATTGGCATTATGATAATTTAACAAAAAAAAAAGTCGAAACGATCAAGTTGATCGACTGACAGTTGTTGTTCATGAAACGCCAAATGAGCAAATGCGCCTGGTCTTGCCAGTTACATTCTGCATTTCTGCAAGTTTGATGAACAGATAAAAAGGAAGGTTAAGAATTTTGTAGAATGTAAGCCTGGTCAGAGAATTATAAAGTAATCTAAATATTTTGGGGAGCAAATTTTCCCGAACAATTTTTTCGATGATTTTCCCACAATGCTTCAGGGTAGATTTTTAAGGTTTTAGATAACAAATAAAGCAGGAATTTGTTGTGATTTACTTGTGGTTGAAGGAAGATTAAAATGAACAGAAACGACTTAAGGGAAATCTGTTTAGGAATAAACTTTGTGTTATATTTGTGTGCATTTCGTCTGTTTTAAAAGTCAAACTTTTACAAAACTCTGGTGCACTTCAGAATTTTTTTTTAGTACTCTAATTATTTCCGTGCTAGTCCAGATCTGTAAAGTCGCTGATTTGTAAAAATTGCTCTTCAAATTGAAGCTCAATCACGACGATGCTGCTGGAATATTTGCAATGTTCGCGGTGGTTACAAGATGACCTCAATCTCATAAAGGCCTTAGATAAATACCAATTGCGATGAATTATTATTCGAAAGTCTTAAAGTCTTTTAAATTGCAATAGCGATTTCCACATCATCTTTTTTTCATTTCAATAATTTCCAAGAATTCAAATCGACTTTAAAAACTTGGATCGGCTGATAATTTTAGATAGAACAAAATGAAAGACATTCTTTGTCATCCTTTGAACATACAAATATCAACCTTAGTTCACGCATAGTTAATAAAAGTCTGTTGTAACAGACTTACGCTTATGTCGTAACCATGCTCCACCCGTGACAAGTATCCGTTGTTGTTAAGAAACAAGCGAACAATGGCGAAAAGAGGCGTTTGGGAGGAGGTGACTTGGTAGCCACATCGTTCCTCGAGTGTCTCCAAGAACTAGACAAGTTAAAAAGGTTTGTTAAAAAGGTGAACAGAAAAAAAAATGATCTCGAGCCAACTGTTCTAGGTCAGAACCCCCTACCAACCTTGGAAGCGACTTACCTTTTTTGTTTTGTTTTAGTTCTACGTTTTATAACATTTTTGAGTGACCGGAGAACGAGAAATAGGACTCGAGGTCCCAGTCGAGGTCTGCCACCCGGGATCTACGGTTAAACGTCCTTATCCGAGAAGACGCGAAGGTCTAACCATTTGTAGATGTTAAAGCAAAGGCAGCACCTTCTCCTCATGATCAGTTACTTAATGACCCTCGGTGAAGGTCCGTCACCGGGAATTGAATCCGGACCTCCCGCACGACAGACTGGGGCCTTACCAACTGGGTTAACCTTATAAGGTCATCCCCACTAATTCCCTCGGGACCACCTCAGAATGATTCAGAGGCCACGATAGTCCAATAGGAGCTCATTAGAATGAATTCCTAGCAAATTTTTTTAGATTAAAATCTTCTACCGACCTCGGGATGGAATTAATTTTGTAGGTCATTCTCTTTCCTCAAATTCCCTGGGGACCACCTCAGAATGCCTCAGCAGGCCATAAGAGTCCAATAGGAGCACAATTAATTAGCCATCTATATAAAACAAGTAATTAGCAATTTATTCATAACAAGTAATTACCAATTTATATAACAAGTAATTACCAACTTATTCATAACAAGTAATTAGCCATTTATTATATACAACAATGAAGTAGCAACTCATATGTAACAAATTTTTCTCTCAGACTGACTGTTTTTCTATGAACTTTAGGTGGATTTCATTGTTTACATAATAAAAGCATAAATTCAATTTCCACATCCAAACAAAATAAGTCGTTAACTCAATCGAGTGTGATACAGTTAGTAATCAGCCAAAGCGGTTTTGCTTGATACATTGATACTTAGGGAGAAATGAGCCTTTTAAAACTCCGAAATTTACAATAATTGTATGGAATGGAAGCAACTCTTGCCACTCAGCCATACATGTTTTTAGTTTAACGACTTTAGAAGCCTTGTTTCTCTCAAAGTATTCTGTGTATCCGAGGTACTCTATCGAGTTTTGGGCTCATTTTGTCTCATTATAAGAGTTGGATTTATGTTAATGAGGAAAATGTAAACAAGACGTCATACTGAAATCCACCTTTACCGATCTCTCTGATTGGGCGGTATCTGTGCGACAGCTCTGTGATCTTGTATTTGAGTTGTCTGACTGGATGAAAAAAAAATTGTTTTAGTCGGATGCCTTTGTGTAATAACTGTCTTTAATACTGACATTTGCCCTGTTAGCAAGTCTGTGTCACAGAGGAATTTGTGTAAACAAAAAGGTTACGAAATGCACCTTTTCCCACCATTGCTAGCGCGCCTAAGATTTAACATAAAACGCAGAAAAAGTAATCAGAAACGTTGAAAGCGGCAAACAAGGCGCTGTTAGCTCAGCGATTAGTTGGGAAGGCTTCGCGTATTCTGAGTTCTGACAATTAACCTTAACTAGCTAAAAGCTAGATCCTTTCTCGAGCCTAAGTGGCTCATAGGGCTGTCGCTTATCTCCGGTTTCTTTTGTGTTAAGCTGAGGAGAGTCTTTGACTCCCCCAGGACTGGACACTAATATATCATATACCTTAACCATTGATTCAAAATCCAAGACTTCAGTTCTCCAAAACGCCTATTTCTGCCAAAACCTTGATTTTTATGAAGAACTTGCATTTTTATAGGCACCTTTTAACAATCCTTAAGGCTCGAGTACACCCAAACTTTTGTTGGATAGTGAGGAAGTTTAAAAAGATATTTGAATGAGAAGAATATTGAGTAAAATCAGCAAACCGTCTCTCCTGGTGAGGGACTAGTAAAACTTTGGTTTGAGGACGGTTTGGCGAATTTACATCAAGTATTAATTTCAAAATTAATTTTTAAACTTCCCAAGTTTAAAATTCTCTTTAAAATTACCAATCTTCAAAAAAATAAAATATAACTCAAAAATCTTAAAATATTCGAGCTGATTCTCCAGTTTTTGCTATGACAACGAAAATTAGTAACTGTTATGAAGAAAATCTCAGTCCAAGTTTGGCTAAAATTCATCCAAAGGTCAGGGCTTTGCAGCAGATTTCTAGCAGTTGTTTTCTTCTATTTTTCTTACACATTACAAACACACTTAATTGCACTATTGAGTTATTTTAAGCCTGGCCTACAGGGGACCCATGCTCCTACTCTGTTAGCTCTTGTAGCAAAATTTTGTAAAAAAAAAAAAACGAAATATATACAACTTTCAATCAGCATCTCATTGATAAGTTTTATTTAATTTGCTCGTGGTTTATTAATATAGGGTATTCAATGGTAGTTCATCTATCTCCGTTCCAAACACTCCTCTACCATTGACCGGTGTGGAAAATTGATTTCCTTCTGATAGAGATTCTTAGTGGTGGTTTTGTGTCTTTCATAAACAGAGCCTTGATGCGGTAGTTGGCCGATTTGCCATTGAATGAGTGGTCGTCATACATCTTTTTCTGTTGATCCTTGATGAGGGTCGTCGGGAAAGAACTGAAGGCGTCCATCTCGTTTGATATAAACTGCAGGAATTACCAATAAAAACAAGAATCCGATGAAAATAGCGCTTGCGGTCTTGCTGTTTGGACGAAAACTTTTGAAATTTCGCGCGCCATGTTGAATTAGTGCGAGAGGAGCCTGGGGTTGAAAATAATTTTGCAATTCTACACAGGCACCTCTCGCAGTCCTTAAACAAGGCGCCCGAGTTTTCGAACCTTTTATTCGAACAACAAGCTACACAGGCTAGTGATCATGAAACCCAACGCTGTAAAAGATGCTAGCAAATCTTGGCCAACAGTTACAAAATGTACCACTAAAAGAAATACACGGGGAAGAGGCTTTTTATTCAGGGAAGAAGGTTGTTTCTTAAAATTGTCATTTCTCAAAAATTAAACACTGGAAGACTGGACATAGAATACAGATATGATGTCACATAAAATGTGTTCAAGTGACTAGGCTTGTTAGTTTATTTTATAAACTATTATTTTATAAAGAAAGTGCGAAATCTGACTTCAGAATTTTTTTAGTGCCCTTGATATTTCTGTGCTAGTCCAGATCTGTAAAATCACTGATTTGCAAAAAAATGCTCTCTAAATTGATGTTCAATCAAGACAATGCTGAATAATTTGTAATGCCCGCGCTAAGTAAAAGATGACCCTGCCTGCCCTCGATCTCAGGAGTCAATCAAATCCCTTGATTTTGATTTGCTATTTAGAAAAATTCCTATAGCATAGAGGCTGAATGGTAAAGAACAATGAAGTAAAATTTGGAAGTAAAGTATAATAACCAGTTCCTACATTTTCTTCGTTTCATTTCAAGAGTTTCCAGGAATTCAAATCGACTTCTTTGTCATATTTGTGGACATATAAGTATTAATTATATATCCCAGATAGTTAAGTAAGATCTACTGTAACTGTCTTACGCTTATGTCGTAACCATGCTCCACCCGTGACGAGTATCCGTTGTCGTTAAGAAACCAGCGAACAATGGCGAAAAGAGGCGTTTTGGAGGAAGCTACTCGGTAGCACATTGTTCCTCGAGTGTCAACAAGAACTAGACAAGTAAATTAAAAGGGTTGTTAAAAACGCTAAGACAGGAAAACAAAGTATCAGTTCCGAGGCAGTCGTTCAAGGTCAGAACCCCCTACCGACCTCGAGACCGAGTTACCTTATAAGGTCATTGTCACTAATTTCCACGGGGCCACCACAGAACGACTCAAAGGCCACGATTATCCAATAGGAGCACATTAGAATAAATTAGTAGGGTCTAAGAGTCCCATAGGAGCACAAGTAATTAGCCTATTTATATAAAACAAGTAATTAGCAATTTATTCATAACAAGTAATTAGCAATTTATATTAAACAAGTAATTAACAATTTATATAAAACAAATAATTAGTAATTTATATAAAACAAGTAATTAGGAACTTATATAAAACACTGAAGAAATTAGCAATTTATAAAAAACAAGTATTTAGCAACTTATATAGAACAAGTAATTAGCCATTTATATAAAACAAGTAATTAGCAACTTATTCATAACAAGTAATTAGATATTTATTATATACAACAATTAAATAGCAGTTTATATGTAACAAATTTCTCTCTTTGACTCTCTGTTTTTCTATGAACTTTAGGTGGGTTTCATTGTTTACATAATAAAAGCATAAATCCTACTTCAATATCCAAACAAAATAAGGCGTAAAATCAATAGAGTGTGGTGTAGTTTGTAATCAGTAAAAGGTTTAGCTTGATATATTGCTACTTACGGAGAAATGGACCTTTTCAAACTCCGAAATTTGCAATAATTGTGGCAACTCTTGACACCCAGCCATACAATCTTTGTAGTTTAACAACTTTGGAAGCCTCGTTTCTCTCAGAGTATTCTATGTATCCGAGCTACTCTATCGAATTTTGGGCTCATTTTGTCTCAATGTAGAAGAATTTTGATTTAAAGTAAAAAGGCAAATGTAAACAATTATCCACCTTTACCGATCTCTCTGATTGGCTGGTCTCTGTGCGACAACTCTCTGATTGGCTGGTCTCTGTGCGACAAATCTCTAACCTTGTATTTGGATGAAAACTCTTGGTTTCAGTCAGGTACCTTTGTGTGATAATGTCTTCGTTATAGATATTTGCTGTTAAAGTTAGCAAATGTGCGTCACTGACGTCAATTCTCTGCCTGTCAATATGTAGCTACAACTATTGTTTTTATCTCCGGGGGAAGTTTATCATTAAGAACAAAAGTTAATCTGCATAAAAGATAAATGACTCAGTTTTACGAGAAACCAACCAGTGTTTGGTAGTTGTAGCGTGACTTCCAGACCTTTAGCGATATCTCCATAACCTATCAAGTTATCTTTCTTTGTGTTTTTTATATCTGTCAAGACTACTTGAACTTGAATACTGCCGAATTGACACTTCTTCAGCGGGCCCCCTGATCTGTTGACGATCTTAATGTACGGCTTCCCGCTCGGCGGTAACACTGCAAAAAGTTGTGCAGAAATCTATCTTTTTATTTGTTTACTATGTGGACAGAGGCAAAAAAAGTTATTGCTTTTTATAGAAAAATTTGTGATCTAAGCAATGCAATCTTTTCGGACTTTAATGCCATTTAATTAATTTCACCACTACGGCTACTTGTGTAGTGCTCTACAAATTCGTCCCCAGATCTGTTTTTTTGAGGAAAAAAACAGAGCCCTGGGGACGAGGGCGGAATTTTAACAAGGGATTTGTGTAAAAAAAGGTTACGAAAAGCACCTTTTCCCATGTATGCTAGCGTGCCTAAGATTTAACATAAAACGCAGAAAAGGTAATCAGAAACGTTGAAAGCGGCAAACAAGGCGCTGTTAGCTCAGCGATGAGTTGGGCTTCGTGTATTCTGAGAGGGATGAGAGTCTTGGACTCCCCCTGGACATGACACAAATCTATCATATACCTTTACCAGAGTAACAAATGGTGCTGAGATCCTGATTTAAAATCAGTTCTCCAAAACGTTTATTTCTGCCAAAACCTCGATTTATATGCAGAACTTGCAGTTTTATAGGCACCTTTTACCAGCCCTTAAGGCCGGGTACACCTAAATTTTTGTTGGATAGTGAGGAAGTTGAAAAAGACATTTGAAAGAGAGGAACATTGAATAAAATCAGTAAGCCGTCCCTCCTGGAGAGTGACTAGTAAAGCTTTGGTTTGTGGAAGGTTTGGCAAATTTGTAACAAATAGTAACTTCAAAATTAATTTTTTTGACTTCCCAAAAAAATCACCCAGTTCAAATTTCTCTTTAAAAATACAAATCTTCAAAAAATAAAATACAACTTAAAACTCATCC
Organism: Hydrozoanthus sils; assembly: GCA_027575215.2. Lineage (NCBI taxonomy): Eukaryota > Metazoa > Cnidaria > Anthozoa > Zoantharia > Hydrozoanthidae > Hydrozoanthus > Hydrozoanthus sils. The sequence goes on along the minus strand of JAOBRD020181645.1, from coordinate 28,537 downwards.
AAAAAATCTTAAAACATTCAAGCTTATTCTCCTTCATTTAATCTGCGTTGTAAGCGATGCGATTTTGTAGATTCAAATCATGGACCGATATAACGTAAGAAACATGAGAAAAAGTCGCCACATAGCGCGCTTTGGGTGCACCCGGGCCTTAAGAGCTTAACTTAGTGCTTGAGTTGCAAGGGAGTAGAAGTGCCCAGCTAGCTACAGCCTTGACTCAGCTGAAGAATAACTAGAATTTACTACGTATGTTCCTCTGTGAAAAAAGATTGGGGCTTATCTATACTTACTTCTTTTCGCACTCTCTTTGTTGGCGAGAACCATTGTTAGGCTGTTAAGTATCATGGTCCTTGAGTAAAGAAATACAAGTTAGCTGACGATCACAAAATGTTGGGTATTAATGCTAAATGATATGTTTAATGCAAAATGTATAACACAAGAAAATCGCAAGTTAGACCCAAAATGTAGTTCACCACCAAACAGGGTAACAAAGTTTGGCTAAATGTGACAGTTCGTTAAAACACAGGCTCACTACCCTCACTGTTTCAGTGTTTTCATTTAGTTGAGGTCTTTTGCGGTTTGTCAGTAACTCGCACAGAATTCGTCCTTGCAATCTTCTCCTGCATTACATATATGATCTTAAATAAAGTTGACAATAAACGATTGTTGCTTTGTGGTGTGTTCATATACATAGCTGGGTAAATTAGTCGTCGATTTGTGCATGGGAGTTTTAAGAAGGTTAGTTTTTGGGGATCTTGCTCCCCCGGCTGCAGCCCGATACCCAAAACCCTTCTCAAAATGAACGCCACTACAGAGTTCATGACAAAACAGCTACCATGAGGTACTTACCCAAAGACTAACACAACCAAAGTTTTCATGGCGGTAAAATTGTACGGTATCTGTTATAGGGGAAATAAAGTAGTACTGATTGTAGTACTCGAATTGTACAATTTATTTTGCCTTTAAAAAACGTAACACTGTAGTTACCTCTTAATAATGGGTTCTAAAAACGAATAAATTCAACTCACCGTTTTTTCAACAGACTTTGTTATGACAAGGCTTGAGGTACAAGGAATGATCAGCTGAATTTTTCAAACGAATTTATAGTATTCATGATGGTATCTTAATTGAATTTCTATGAAATTAAATCAGGTCAATAAAAGCTAATTTAAACATCTAAAGCTTTCACGCGGGTGTACAACACGCGGAAGAAGGAAAAATTAATGAGAGATGAGAATGAACGGGGTGACGCGTTCAAAGACAAATGTGTTTGTTTATTAGGTGTTTGACCTGTCATCATTGGATTCAGCAAGCTTACCGACATAAATATGAGCCTCTCAGGGCATAAGATGAAAAGAGCCGATATGTCCTGCCTCAGAGCGGGTTATATCGGGCAAAAGTGATAAAGAACAATTGAGTTCTGTCAAATATTTAAATGCTAGGTAGATTTCCTGGTACCTCGCCTAGTTCAAAATTAGGATTTAGGTGATTCAAAATCACTTCATAAGTGTCATTATAAAATATACTAATTGAATTCCAATGAAATGAGGTCACTAAAAGCTAATTTTAAAAACATCTTAAGCTTTCAAGCGGCCCGACAACACGCGCAGAAAAAGGAAAAAAAAATAAGTCAGTGTATCGTTCCGTTTAGTTCAGAATAACTTGCGTTTGCGAAAATTTTCAAGTTAAGTTTTTTCTTTGTATTTTAGTTTTATGTCGAGTAGCTTGGAGTACTCCTTTCCAAATTACACCAATGAGAAATGATAATAGAAAAGAAAATGGTGGGCAAGTTTAAACGAAAAGTGAACTGATAATTGGTAACTTTCAAGCACGTTTTAAACTGGAGAATTCCGGTTTTGCTGGTAATGAAAATTTAGCGTTTCAGGAACAATGTTTCGAAAACATCGGTAATTGTCCGACCAGCGTAATCAACTTTGGTGTTTTTGTTAATTCTTTTTTCCTTTTTCCGCATTTTAACGTCGTAAATAACTGTTCAGTGAGGTTTTTTGTTTGAGTTCGCTTACGCATCACCACAGGCAGCCCAAGCTTGGTGTTAGTTGATCGGTTAAATCGAATGATTTTACAATAGCGATTTGTATGCCAGTGTGTACTATGGAGCGGATAATTAGGGTTCCAAGATTATTATACTTTTAACTCGTGCCACTGTCACAAATAAATTATTTCATACCTCAATTCTTGCGTCCTTTTGTCTCGCTGGAATTTCTCAGAAGTTACATAGAGAAAAAATAGAAATTCCTAGGTTCGATTCCCCAAAGGAAGAGAGAATTTCCGAAATCCCGTTCACCTCTAGATGACTCTTGAAAGCTCCTACAGGTACCCGCGAGACAAAACGAGGGAAGAACTTGGATATAAAATAGTCTATTTGTGACATTGCATGCATGATCAATATCGTTTTCCAATGCTTGTATTGCAACACCCAGTAGGCTTAATTACGTTTAGTTTTATTCAATTTAAACTGCACATAGAAATAAGAACAATTTGAAAAAAATCTGAGGCTCAAAAACGCCAAAAATTTAAGAACAATTAGCCTCGGCCGAACTTACACTACTACTACTTTATTCAAATTTCATTTTTAAATTAAGCCTACTAGAGGGTTGCAATACAAGCATTGGAAAACGATATTACAGGTTCTTAGAAAAGAAAGTATATTTCTCAAAATGGAAAGAAGTACCATATTTCAATGGGGGACGTTCTTCTTGAACCGGTACATGATTGAACGCTAACTGATAAATCCGAGACCGTCCGAGATACCGAACTAGACAAAATTTTTCTAAATCGATACAAACGACCTGAGACTGGAGACTACAAATAACAAGACACCAAACAACTTAAAGCAAACAAAATATTTACTTGACCAGGGATAGTCATGGGGGACTGGCTATGGCGCGTTTACACGTTTTTCTGATTAATTATTTTCCCCTGATAAACACAAATTTCACCCTGATGAAAATATTTCCCCCTGATGAACACAAACTTCACCCTGATGAAAATATTTCCCCCTAATGAACACAAACTTCACTCTGATGTAATTATTTCCTCCTGATAACACAAATTTCACCCTGATAAGCACAAACTTCACTCTGTTAAGAATTTTTCACCTGATAAACACAAATCTCCCCCTGATAGGCACAAAATTCCCCCTGATGATCACAAATTTCACCCTGATAAACACAAATTTCACCTTGATAGGCACAAATTTCACCTTGGTGAACACAATTTTCACCCTGATAAACACGAACCTCACCCCAATGAAAAATTTTCACCTGATAAACAAAAATTTTACCCTGATGAAAGTATTTCGCCCTGATAGATACAAATTTCACCCTGATAAACCCTGATAAAACATCTTTCACCCTGATGATATATTTTCCCCCTGATAAACACGAATTTACCCCTGATGCAATTATTTCCTCCTGAAAGACACAAATTTCACCCTGATGAACACGTTTTAACACCCTGACAACATTCTCTCCGCGTCGTCATTTGAGACGTACCGCTTTTCTGCTTCTCGATCAAAGTTCGTTTCATCTCAACACACAATTTTCACCTTGATGAACACAATTTTCAGGATCCAAGATAAATTTTGTTTTGCGTGGAAATGTAAACATGCATCAGTTACTTCAATTCTTATTGTGTTAACCTGATGATTAGCTCGAGTGGTCAGCAAAATGTAGCCATAATTTGCTGATTTGTAAAAGCAAAATCATTTTCAACTGCTCCAATTATCACTATACTTTCTGTTTTTGATTGTTTCTTACCATTGCCGGATACTGAGTACATGCAAACCCTACTTAGCTAAAACACAAAGCATTCAATTGTTTCGTGTTTCGCCTCCTTCTTGGACAGTTCTTTGAAACAAATAAAATACATAGACTGCTTGCGTTGTTACATCAAACGAGCTTTAAAAAAGATATGTTGATACATGTTCACTGAACTTCAGTTTGAGACAGAAAAACTAACAAAACCTTGATAGCACAATAAAATATTTACGCAGCTCTAAAGACGTAAAGTGCGATTTTAAGCGTTTATTAAAGGAAGAGGTGACGCGTTGTTTGGACTAAGCAACAAAATTAGCCATCTGTATCATGGCGGAGCTTTCAGTAACTTTCCTGTTTCAATGTTTTTGTGTGCTCTGACGGAAATAGGGAACGGCGTTCGATAAGAGCTAAACTTTTTTCGCTATAATTTTGAGAAGTATGATCAACGTTGTTCTTCATTCTTTACCAGTGTATAATTACAACTTTTTGTGTCAAAGCGTTAAGCGGTTCTTTAATTCTCTTTCTCTCGCCAATCGAATACAAACAGAATAAACCAGGACTTGAGTAAAGTTTTGTTTTGTGTGCAGACTGGTTTCGGTTGCTTAGTATCGTTAAAGATCTGTCTGACAGAACGCGAAAAAACGCTTATCTTAATTAATATTGCCAATAGGCAAAGACAGAAACACACCATGAAGCCTGGGTACCAAACAAATTTAATAGCAACTTGTGACTCTGTGTTCCTCTGGTGTTATAGTTAGCACCGTGCATTTCGAAAGCTGAAACAGATACAACCGTTGACAAATTATATTCAGTTTTGATTTGACACAACGCCTTACGCTTGAGCTCCTTCGCCTTGATAGTCGGGATTGCGCATGCGTAAAAGGGGGGGGGGGGAGGCAGGCTTACGAGAGACGGGCGATGGCTTGAAGCTGTAGACGGGAGCTTATTAGACAGGCGGGCTTAACAGAGAAGGGGGGGGGGGGGTTCTATTAGAGCATTTACGGTAATCTTTGAACCGTTGAACGCCATCAAAACCACTTTTAAAAAACTTCAGAGCTTTAAACCATTAGACTCGAGTGAAACTTTGTTTTGCGTTACAACGCAAACTGGTATCGCTTACTTAGATTTCTTGTAGCTTTAAACTGAAGATTAGCCTGCTAGGGCACCAAAACGCAAGAAAATATCGCCAAATGACTGTAACAAACGGAAACGGGAAATTTTAGATATATACAACAGGTTTAATCATCGAAGACAAAAACCTTCGAACCATTCAACGCACATGAGAAAGTACCTTGAACAAGAGACAAGAACGCAGCAGCTTTGTAAAATGTAAAATGGAAGAATTCGAAATAGCTCATAATTTGGTGTTAATATGTCAGGCGAGAATAAAAGAGTCATTTTTCAAAGGGTGAAAGAACTGTTTTGTTATTTCCTAAAACATATGTAGACAATTAACAGAAAAAGGGTCTAGTGGAACTAACAGGAATCGAGTGTTTCAAAAAGTGAATCCAACTACTTCAAGCATGCCTCTGTCAATGGATTGGATCAGCTAAAGGGTGAATTAGGAATTAAGCAATAATTGAGAAGAAACTAGATTTAAAAAAACGGCACTTGATAATACGGGCCTGTGCAAAAGCCAAAAATTCGAGAAAGTCGTTTTTTTTTGTTCATGACAAAACTCAGCTTACGGCATTTCGTGTGGGCACTATTTTCGATCGATTCAATCTCTCTAGTCCATCATTTGAACTTAGTTTGAGGTGCTCTCCTATTATGTTTGTGGTCAGTGAAAGCAGCATAGAAATATAGTGTGAAATTAGAGCGTTCCACCTAAGCAACCAAAAAAGAAAAGATCATGGGAGAAAGCTAGTTAACAGGCAACCAACCAGTGGAAATGAAGATCCCTGGCGGAGGCCCCATGTTCCACCTAGACACCAGAGGAGAAGAGACCATGGGAGACAGCTAGTTAACAGGCGAAGGACCGGTGGAAATGAAGATCCCTGGTGGAGGCCCCATGTGCCATCTAGGCACCAGAGGAGAAGAGATCATGGGAGACAGCTAGTTAACAGGCAAAGGACCGGTGGAAATGGAGATCCCTGGTGGAGGCCCCATGTTCCACCTAGGCACTAGAGGAGAAGAGATCATGGGGGATAGCTAGAAAACAGGCAAACAAAGCAGTGGAAATGGAGATCCCTGGTGGAGGCCCCATGTTCCACCTAGGCAACAGAGGAGAAGAGATCATGGGGGAT
>JAOBRD020181645.1:5814-22415 GCA_027575215.2 Hydrozoanthus sils | reverse complement strand
TGGAAATGGAGATCCCTGGTGGAGGCCCCATGTTCCACCTAGGCAACAGAGGAGAAGAGATCATGGGGGATAGCTAGAAAACAGGCAAACAAGCATTGGAAATGGAGATTCCTGGTGGAGGCCCCATGTTCCACCTAGGCACCAGAGGAGAAGAGATCATGGGGGATAGCTAGAAAACAGGCAAACAGGCAGTGGAAATGGAGATTCCGGTGGAGGCCCCATGTTCCACCTAGGCACCAGAGGAGAAGAGATCATGGGGGATAGCTAGAAAATAGGCAAACAAGCAAACAAAGCCGATGTGCTTTTTCACATTAAATATTAATGTAGATACAAAACAACATTCTTTGTCGATTTCTTTATTTTTGAATTGGTTTTCCTTTTCTTATTTGTCACTATTACTTTTGTACAAAGAAGGCAAGCTTCGAGTATGCTATTATTCACAAGTAAAGAACAATTAAATGGGTCCATAGATCTTAATCACTTTATGTACAATATCTTATGTACAACCGAAAATTAAGGATATCCTACCAATTCTGGTTAAGTCATTTGTCACTGGATGGACTATTTCAACAAAGAGCAGCTTCTTGCTTCCGGCTTCCGAAGAGTTTACAAAACCGCTATTGTAGAAATACAAAAGCAAAACAGTATTTCTAGATAAAGCAACAGGCAGTTTCACGCTCTATTTAAGGCACGAGTACAACCAAACCGCGCTAATGTTTCTTACGATATCTCAGGCCATGATTTAAAAGTACGAAATCGAATTGTTCAAAACATAGATAGAATGAAGGAGAAGCAGCTTAAATGTGTTTAGGTTTTTTGGATGAAATTTAAGTTGCTTGTTTTTACTGAAGATTGGTAGCTAGTGTTAAAGAGAACTTTTGAAATTTGGTATTTTTTTGGGAAATTTAAAAATTAATTTTTAAGTTAATATTTGATGTAGACTTGCCAAATAGTCCTCAAACAAAAGCTGTACTTTATTCCCTCACCAGGAGGGACGGTGTACTGATTTTACTCAATGTTGTTGTTCAATACTCTTTTTCAACTTCTTCGCTATCCATCAAATTGGGTGTACCCGGGCCTTAATAAAGCTTTATAAAATGAATGGTTCATAACTGACTCCGCATGCGCATTTCAACCATCGCCTTCGATTTCTTCTTGTTTAGAGTCATAATTTTAATATTATCTAAGTATAAGCCCATAGGATGTTATTAAGATTCAAGAATGAAATGAGTGGACATGGGAGTCATTTGTGGCTTTGGACGGGATATGCCTAGTCCACTAAAGTTACATATACTATGCTGCTTTCACATGGCTTTCACTAACCGCATCAGATCATACACGGTTAACCCGTGGCTACACGGTGCAACATTGCATGCAAATGATCAAGGTGACTAAGAATACAGCCGTGGCTACACGGTGCAACATTGCAAGCAACGTTGCGCGCAATGGGAGAATTGCACTGTGTAGCCATCTTTGGAATTGTTGAACGCAACGTTGAACAAAGTAGAAACCGATCATACTTCTGCATCATTGCACGCAAAAATTTCACCATGCGGCTACACGAAGGGTTTCAGTTGCGCGCAACGTTGCATGCAATGTTGCATCGTGTAGCCACGGCTTTAGTCTTGATGCTGACGTCTCGGAAATAACCTTTCCGTTCTTGAGCTAACCAAAACTATTTAAGTTGAATCGACATATCCCAAGGCGTGGAGCGGCTCTCTATGTCCTCTCGTTTTCTATTGTAAGGATTTATAGCGATTCTGAGCATTCTTTAGACTGAAATTGAATGTATCAACATGTTTATGTACACCTTGAGACAGGTTATAACCCCATAAGGTTACACGTTTGAAAATTTTCACAAATTTAGAGCGGTCTGCTAAATGCAACTGACAGAAATTTGAGAAATTTTACCCGTTCGGAAGATAAGTGTTAAGTGTTTTTATACAAGTTTGCTAATTTACCAAATTGCTACAGGTTTGTTTTGCACTTTTCAATTTTTGCGATAAGCTAAAATCTCTCAAATTAACTGCTTTTACTTAATTTTTAGAATTTTGTACAAATTATTTAGTCTTGGATTTCAGCAGCAGCAATTATTCTCCTAACGAACTTTTTATAAAACAACTAATTTGCGTAGATCGACACTTTCGTGGTTTTGAGCAACGTTGGTGAAGTTTGATTCCAAGGAATGGATGCGTCGCGCACACAAAACAGACAGCTTTTTACAAACCACAGTTGCTTTCCACGAAGACTTGACTTCATGTTTGGAAACAGTTTCAAAATTAATTCCTTACTGTTGGTTCTTCTGAAAAATAAAAATTAGAAGGTGTTAACAAGAAACAGATTGTCTATCATTCCACGAGTAGAAAATGTTTTACGAGTGACAACTGACTCGTAGCCAATAAGCAAGAGTTGAGAAACACGAAGGCCTGGAACAAACGTCGATATTTTCATGAGTCGAATTAAATTGTAGTTCGTGTCGACCCAAATCAATTTTTTCGAGTGCTCAAGTCAAACGTCGAACTTAGTCAGACGAACCAAATAAGAACACGTTCCATCGTTTAAAGCAGACGGATATCGATAGAACGTGTCAGTCGATCCAAATAGAATCTGTCGAACTTAATCGCGGCAGATGAAGAACTTATCATGCACTTAATTGCTCAATTTAATTCGAGTCATGAAAAGTTCGACGTTTGTCCCAGGCCTAACAAGTCAGTTTCCCAACTTTTCCAATCCGATCATACAAAATACGCAAAACACCAAAATGTAAATACTTTAAGAAAATAGTACCAAATACTAACGTGCGCTCAGATTAGCTATAGTTACAAATCACAAGATGGCGTCACACAACGTGAGAAAGTATTTAAAATTTCTCTTTTTTTCCAAGTTTCGATCTAGGCCATTTTCTAAAAGGAATAAAACAACATTCCCTCAGTGGGTAGAGCATCTGACCAGTAGAAGTGAGTTGCGAGTTCGATTCCGGTCATATCAGGGACTCAGAATTTCTTCTGAGCATTCGACTTGAGATCACTCTCCTTCAATCAGACAAACGGAAACTGGAACGTATCCAAGAAAGAGCCTTAAAAGCAGTATACAATAGAAAATCGGCAACCTATGAAGAGCTACTAAAGATAGCGAGACTTCCAACGTTGAAGAACAGACGGCTACAGGACATTGCAACTCTCATGTATAAAGCAAAAAATGAACTCTGTCCTGCATACATCAAAGAAATGTTCCAAAGCAAAACTAAGTTTAAGAAACTCTGATTTTATAATCCCTAGATTTAATACCATCACATACGGAAAACATACGTACTTGTTTGAGATACCTAGACCTTGTTCTTTGGTCAAAGTTAAACGAAAAAGTTAAATGCTCGGAGTCTGTATCAAGTTTTAAAAACAATATCAGAAAATTAGATCTTGTTTGAATAATGGAGGGTAAATGTAAAAACTGTATATTATGTAGCACCTAAAACTGGTTAATGACAGGAGTTTCTATAAATTTTTACCAATATTTATCAATATTTACCAATTTTTATCAATTTATCAATTTTATCAATTTTCATAATAGTAGGTTTTGGGAGGGGGAGTAGGGGAATTCTAGCATTTTTTTCCCTTACAATATATCTAGTTATTACTTAATAATTCGCAGGGCTATCTTCGGATATTTATTTATTTATTTTTGATCCAATAATTTTTAATCATTAACGGGGATAGGATATAGATTGAATAGTTCATTTTATCGAAATTATAAAAATTTCATCGTTATTTTTAAGTTATGAATTTTATAACAGTTAGGTGTCCCCTATTAGCTTACCATTTGCATGTAAGCTAGAACGATTGACACAATAATAAAGTTATTATTATTATTATTATTATTATTATTATTATTATTATCATCATCATCATCATCATCAACACTAAGTTGCAAGTTGCAAGTTTCCATATGGAATCATATGAGGAGTAGAATCATACAAGAATACATGACTATTGGGCATATCGAAAGAGCGGATACGTGACGTATGTCAAGCGGGAATAGACAAGATCTTGAGCAGTGACTCGGTTCCCCATGTGAGTCTCTGTAGCTCAGTGGGTAGAGCATCTGACCAGTAATCAGAGGGTTGAGGGCTCGATTCCCGTCATTGACTCAGAATTTTTTTCTGAGTACTCAACTTAAGGAGCACTTCTTTTTAACTTTACATATCATCAGTTGGAAGTTTCCATATAGAAACATCGCTTGTGTTTCTAGGCAATAACAGAAAGTGCAATGACGTGGAAGAACACTTGAAAAGCAGCCCTACCTCGTTTTCCTTCTACACTTTTGTCCTGCTCTCTTACGTATACGTAATATATATTCTTTTAATTCTTCTTTTTGATCGCATACGACCATAATAAATAATAAACACGTATTTCTTGGCGCCTTTTATTGTTCCGGGTAACTAATCCACTGAACATGTTCGATCGGGAAAAATCAGGAAATCAGAACAATTTTAGGATGAAATCGCTCTAAAGATTACAGACTTCTTTTCAATAAGAACCAATAAAATTGGCCGAGACTCATTGTTCTTAATTTTTTTTATTTATCGGAGATTTGAGCCTCAAATTGTTCTTGAATTGTTCTTATTTTTATGTATGTTTAAATCGAAGGAAAACTAAGCTTAAAGTGTTGTAATGTTTACATATATTGGAACACGAATTTGATCAATTCGTCCCTGCGGATTTATCGTGGATCCGGATTTGCCGAGTCATATTCCCGAGACGATTTCCAGTGATTATAAACTGCGAAGCATTTCTTATTTATTCTCAATTGTTCAGTTAAAGATCAAAAAAGTTTAAAAAAATAGCTGTAAAACTTAAGCCTCAGTTTGTTCTTAAAGTGTTCTTAAATTTTGGCCAATCTAAGTCTTGTCGTTCTTATAAAGTTTTCTTACAAAAAAGCGCGTTACACTAAACAGCCCAATTTTTACTGGTTCTTATAAAGAATAAAGAGTGTACAGTAACCGAAACCTCACCGCCCACATCCTCCCATTAGCTATTTTTACACCAAATATCTCATTTTTCAATGAGAGGCAAATTAATATCAGTTTAAATACGTTGAAACAACTTTATTTACTAAACATTAGCAAACGAATCTTCGTCTCTATTGCTGGACTGACTGACAGTTCTTATGTTTTAGCAATAAAGTCCTTTGGAATGGAATACACGAATTTTGTTTTATGCGATGTCTGAAAAAGCAGCGATAAATATCATTTGTTTTAAACTACACGGTTAAGCACTTACCCGCTTATTTTCCTTTAATATTGGAACCTTTGATTACTCCATCTTTAATAGTCAAGTCTTTTATTTGTAGAAGTTGTACGGGCGTATTCACTTCATTGGCAAAGTTACGCGAGTCTAACCGGGTTCCCCCCGTGCTGTAAGGATACATGTAGTTCTGTATCTCTGTCGTGTACCCAGGAATATATTGTCTCTTATCGGCCTTTTCATCTACTTCCTTGCCACTGTTTTTAGTATTTTTACTCGCATCATTGCTTTTATTTTGTGTGTATATAACTTTTGTTATGCCCTCTTTCTCTGGTATTGTGTCCTTCACAATTTTCGCTTCATCTTTTTCGCTTTTTAAGACTTCGACAACAGTCGATCTTCTTGCCCGCTGTCGTGGCGCAGCATTCGCTACACAAACCAGAACTAACACATATGCTAGTGAAATAGCAAACTTCGTCATATCTTCTATCCAGAACCGTGTATTCTAGTGAAAGAACAATCAAAGGAACCTTTAAAAGAACCAACAGAAGAAATCAACAGGTTAAAGGTTGCTGGCAAAAATTAAATTTCATCAACCGCCATGATAAAATTGACTGAGAATCCCACAAAATGGAGACTGTCGTTTTGACTGAATAAGATCAATTATTTAGTAAATGAAGTCTATTGTTTAATTGATGAAAAGTTTTGTTGCAAAGAACAAGCTCAATGATCAACAATAATTCGCTTTGTTTAGAAAATCCAAATTACGATGATCAAGTTTCAACTAAACTATAACTTCAAGACTTAATAGTTTACGAAATGTTAAAACCGGTGAAACTTTCAGTTGCGTGCATGAACGAAAACGGCAAAGAAATTAAAGTTGGTACCAAAATCGACTGGTGATTGGTTTTCGGGTTTTGTTTGTTGACTTGCTGCTCCTGTGTGTGAAGCGCACAGGTACCAAACATAGGACATTAGTAGAAAGAATTTGTTTTTATTGAAAGTAAACACTGTAATTGTGATGTAGGGCTCGGTTATCTTAGAAACTACTTATAGATCATCCTTCCATTTAATTTGACGTTAGACTCAAGCTCAAATTGTTAATATGGCTGGCGTAAGTTTTCGTCATGGCGACGCTATGACTAAGACTTGGAAATTTGCAGGACTGTCAACGAAGCGTGAACTATTCAACAGATGAATACACTTTCAAGAAGCTAAACAGTCATAATGCACCCTTTAATCCGCACACCAGTCGTGACTTCAGCTCAATATAATAAAAACATTAAACCTTTTTATCTAACGTAATTCTATCTAATCCTCTGCAACAGTTTGTTTGTTTTCAACCTCAAATTGTAAATGTACTTTACAATAAAACAATCACGTTTCCAAAACAATTCCGTAGTGTTTTATCGTTGCCAAAAGAACGGCTCAATATATTACTTCTACTAAGTTATGAACTTGGCTAGGTCACATGGAACGCTAAATACAGACAGGAGAACACAGTAAAATCAATAGGCTATTCAGGTGAGGGCAAAAAAAATCACTTACCTGTTGAATTGAAGTGTATTGTGAACGACAAGGTGCGAGCACAGCTATTCCAGGCCTGTGCACTGATTGATGATGCGCTGTAATTGGTTGTTCTCGTGCACGCTAGTTGTGAAGTCAAGCTGTGATTGGTAGATAAACATGAACGCAGTCAGGGCATTAATTAGATCATTGATTTTACAGTCGAGTTGATAAGTTTAACAACCTGAAAAATAACCTTTGTAGTTTTAATTTCTGTTGATGCTCGCTTAATTAATGGTACCAAAAAGAAAAATAATTTCACTGCAAAACTTTGCATCAAGTGTGCCAGGGTTAACACTGAAAACTGTTAATCTTATGTGCTTTAGGAATCGAATTTGTTTTGGCAGGTTACAAATTCCAGGGTTGTGTTGTCATTGTTTCGAAGTAAAGTAAACTTTCCCTGAAGCACGATAACATTTTAAAGCTTCGTGTTTCACTTTCAGATCTTTCATTTGTTAGTAACGCCTGCTATTAGGATTTGTTAAAAAGTTTCTAGGACTTTTCAATCAAAATATACAATTTTGAACTACAAAACTATTCCTTCAAATAAGCTCCACTAAGAACTATATTTATAAACATTTTCCAAATCAGTTAGTTTCCCTTAAAAGTGCGGTAAAACTGCATGAATTTTTCCTTTCTGGTCGAGTTAATTTTATTTCTAATTTAGCTTCTACTCTGATGTGTTTGAACGTCTAGATGATTATTGCAAACAAGAGAAAAAGCTAGCGAACCGGTTCTTTAGCTGGTAAAGTCACTTACTCCGCCTATGCTTAGAGACTCTGTTTAACAAGGCTCTATAATTATAACTGTTGTTCTTAGCTGGTTGTCATATGCTCGTGGTGCACTCGATCGGAACAAGACTCTGCATGAAAACAACTCTGAATGCGGCCTTTTTGTCATAACTTTTCTATATATCTCACGAAATCGGAAACGTGTCTTACAAAGGACGTTTTTCTTCATTATTGTCAGTAATTAAAGTGCTCACCATATAGAAAAAACACGACCAGTTATTTTGAACATGGTTGGCTGCTTTCCAGCTTGCCGCCTACGGAACCAAGAAACTTTGGCGGCAAATTGAAGGCTTGCGCGCGCATGAAATTGATTAGCTGGCCATAAAAGCGATTGCTACTTTCAACGTATTGGTTGTTGGTATTCAAGTTAGTTTTTGCTCCTTTTTTTGATTTTGCATTTCTACCCAAAACTAGTGAAATATACAGAAATCTTGAAATTGAAAACACAAGTGATATTAATCCTTAATTTTACGAGGAACCAAGCAATTGCATGTTTATGACATTGAGGGTAAAATTCTTCATTCTCCACGGTACCCCACGAGACTCAATTATCCCAAGTTTCTTCAAAAATTGCTAGAGGTGTAAGCTAAGAAAATCTTTGCAGCCTCTAAAAACATTCGAAGATCTTCTGAAGAGGTGTGAAATTGTCTCTAAGGCATATTTGTAATTTTTAAAAAAATCGGAAAATCTTCGGAGGTATTCGGAAACGTTCGGAATTTTCAAAAATATTTGGAAATCGTTCTAAGGCATTTTTGAGACATTTTAAAGTTTTCGGAAAATCTTCGGAAATTTTTGGAAGTATACCATCGACCAATCAGCGCTAAGTAATTTTGCCCTGAATTAAGAAAAAATGCCCCCGCTGCTAACCAATCAGCTTGAAGTAATTTTGCCCTCTATGTTACAGACTGAGTAACCTATTTCTTGATACAATTATGAAGGGTTCGTCTTTCAGGTTCAATGACTCTAGGATAGTTGTAATTGTTAATTCATAGAAAACTTGGTGAAAGAAGCCACTTGTTGAATTTTGATGATGAGAGAGGATTCGCCTACCCGGCATCCCTTCCTAGCGATAGTAAATATCCCCTACGAACGGACACCGTGGAGGAGGTCCCCGCAAGAAGTGACTGCCGCACAATCAATATCTTATATAAACATGGCAAGTGAAAGATTTACCGCGAATGTTGCAAACCTACCTGAACTACTCACTAAAATGGGCACAGAGAAAATGATAGCTTTAGGAATTTAGGTTTTTACTCTGCGTATGTACAGTTGTTATGTATGTTTCCATTAATGTTTTTAGGACTTTGGTACTAGGTGTTGTGTAGAAGTTACAGTTCTTTTTCTAACGTCAAAAAATTACGGTTGTAAGAATAAACAGCATTATAATCACCATGGCAACAGGTAATTCTAAAACACTCAAAAGTTAACTACAGCTCTATAGATCGTTTCTTTGAGGAGTAAAACCGCAGGCTATTCGATGCTTCACCTTTCTCCGAATTTCTCCTTTTTTTCTCCCCTTATGCAGCCAAGAAAACCACTTTTCTACGCATCAGAAAAATGTCAAAAGTTGCTCTATTCATCTAAGATCACAAGTACTGCGCATGCGTACTTAACTTAACGTGTAGCCACTAATCGCTTCTACTATATAGGCACAATAAATTCCTAGGTAGCGGGAATTGACCCATATATTGACAAATATTTTATACCTTTAAAAAGTCGTTTCAGCCTTGTACACCATTTTATTAATGCAACTTCTTACTCGTTCCAGTTCTTTGTTGTTGGGGCAAAAATTAAAATGTTTGTTGAATTAAAGAGACAAAATGTGGTCACTCCACGCTAGTTTACCCCCACAAAATACTGAAACGAGTAAAAATTTCCTTTAGTAATTGATGCATTGGGCCTGCCTACATTGTACACGCAGCCGAATGGATCAAGTTCCCACTGCACAAATATGTTGTCAATTGTAGGCACAACGCTTATGGGATGCGGTTGAAAAGACCAATTCACAAGTACGGAACATGTGCATTTGAAGCAGCTTGCAGTTTCACTGAAATAGTTGGCTCGAAGTCTATGAAAGGTAGGGGGATACCCCTAGTACATCTACCATAAAATACTTTTGGGCCCGGGTGTTTGCAAACTTGTGCACGTGGTACTTGTCATTTTAGGTTTTTCTAACCACATTGGAATTTACATTCAACTCAGTCTTCGTTTATTAAGTTGTTTATTACTTACATATCAGGTCACGAAACCACTGATCATTTTCTTGTTTTATCCAGCTGTCTTTATATCGGTGGTGTTTGTCTTTTTGCATCTGCACGCAAGATTTTTTATATGTCATTTGAAGGTTCCTTGCTTTAAGTTTGTTATATTCCGCCCGTTGATTACAGAAGTCTGTTGAGAATCAAAACCCAATTTGAAGACGAAACCATAAAATTAGTGAAAATTTTGTTGGCTTTGCCAGATAAGTTCCGTATACGGCAGCAAGGTTCTAAACCGGGGGGGGGATGGGATACTCTGGGCTCAGGGTTTAAAAAGGGTAGGAATGACCATTGCAAAAGTACCCCAAATTAATACCCTAAAAAACACCAACGTATAAAATTTGCTAACCTTAATTATATACCACTCGGTTTCAAAACTACCCTAAAGTTGATAGCTGAAATTTTTCCTTTGATAGCTAGCGGGTCGGCGCTAAGTCCCCTTGTGTTATGCTGAACGTGATGATGCAGTAAGTAAAGGCGCGCGCGTAATAGGACGTACGCAAAAGGATTTTTGTCTTAACTTCTTATTCACGGACGTTTTAATTTGTAAAACACGGGGCTGCAAGCAGTCTAATAGCTTCGCGTTTCTCAACCCTTAGAAATAACCGGCTCTTATATACGGTTTAACATGGGATTTCTTTTAACAACCCCTAAAAGAACCACCACCCAAATATTAGGAGTGCCCCCCCTCCCCCCGGGGCGAGGGTTCTAAGAATACAAAGATGTTTCTATCAGTCGCTGCTTAACAAAGTTTCGAGTTCATCAAGATTAAAAGGACAATAAGTTAACAAGCAATAATCTAGTTTCGAACTTTATCTTTCAAGGTTTTTCCTTACTCAAACAGGCGCTAAACTTTAGTCGACTACCTCTAGTCGACTATACATGCAACATTTGAATATATCAAACAGATCTAGAGAATTAAGGTGACCGTGTAAGTACTTATAAAAACAAGAATGAAACGAAAAACAATAACAAGTTGACTATAGAGTTGTATAACATACAACGAATACACTCGTTAGTCTGGGTTGCTTACAGCTTGCGCAAATAAATTTCTGCCAAAGACAACTATATATATGTATATGTACGTTTATGGTGCTAAACTAATTCCTAGTATCTGAGTGTTTGCAAAATCGTGCATGCTTTAGTTTGTTTGTCTTTTACCTTTTGTTGTGCAATATTTTTCCCTCGGTGAATCATGTTTTGATTCCGTCTCCATCCCTAGCGAAACTTTGCTCTCTATGTTTGTCCGTTCAAAAACTAATTAAATGGCAATTTACGGATGTGCCGAGAGAATTCCCCCATCTTCTACAAACTCGTGGTTGTAAACAAATATTGCGATGCCGAAAATTGAACATTTTTAAATTGCACCAAAGCTCACCAAGCGGTTTTCTACATTTGATAAAAGTGCAAAGCGCCATTCTCTCCAGCAGTTATAATACCTGGTTTATGGTTAAAGTGAAAATATTTCACTTCTAGGGTTGCTGCTTTCACTTAAGGATTTTAGTTGCATTAGATCATTTCACGCACAGCACACATGAATGCGTATGATTATGTGACGTCATACCACAACTGGCCGCAAAGGTATCCACGCGTTCAGTACTCCAACTTTCAAATTATGTTTCATTTTAAAACAAAATTGTTGAGCACAGCACCATTTTCTGATACATATAAATTACCAAGTTTTCTTTTCAATCAAATAAAGGGACTTGTTTTTTTTCCAAGTTTTATTGAAATTTTCTTTAATTACGGCTTATATCCTAAAGCCCAAAACTTTATCCAATATTATTGATTAACTAATGCTGCCACATTAAGTCCCACCACTTCAAAGGCGTTTGATGGTTGTTAGGTTTTGTTTTTATATGAATCTGGTGTGATGTTAATCAATGAAAGTTTCTTGATTTAAATTTGCCTGCTTTCAGCTAATTTTTTGTAAAGTATAACTGGTCAGTCTACCACCAAAGTTATGATTTTAAGACATTAAGCTCAGGGGAACAGGCGAAAGTAAATCAAAAGCTGAAAATAATTTTGTTAAAAGCGCTGTTGGTAGAAATAAAATGGAGCTAACACGTGCACGTGAAAGATTTTAAGGGTTTTGCTTTGATAGACTTAATTGTATCTTGTGAGGACTGAATATTGTAGACTCATTTCCATTAGACGAATGTTTTGTTTGTCATTGTTGTTCTAATATGAATTTGAACTTGGCCTTAAGTTTGTTGCTGTGGCTTTCTCACAAAGCGTAAAACCCCGTTTGTTCTTCTCCCGTGTTTTATCTTTTAAGTCTTGTATTTTGACGCTCAAACAAAACATTTTGAACAAATCCACCAGCCATAGCTTATTGTAACTGTGCTCAAACTCAACAGGTAGTGATAATATAACGACTTCAATTAGTTTTAAGCAATTAGACAACCCGGCGTTTGAATCCCGCTTCGTGGGTTCCATTTTGTGGAAAGCCTTCGCCATTTTGGATAAATGCTCAACAGAAGTTTTTCCAGTTAATTTTGAGTTATTTCTAATATTTTAAGAACTTGATAAAAAGTTTCCTTGCTTGTTTACGACAACGTGATTGTAATTTAGTGACTGATTAATTTGCTCGGTGCAATTAATGACAGGTGCCTGGTCACGCCCTTGTAACTCCTCATTAGCTATTCATCTTACCTCATAGCCAAAACAGTGAACACAACACCCTGTGTTCACTAGAATTTGTCAAACTGGACGCTTGAAAGACCCGTTCATAGAGCATGACCTTACAACGGTATTCACTCCATTGGCCGAAAAACGACGTGAAATAAATTATGGAAAATGTCAAACTTCGCCAATTTTTTACGTGAACTTTCTGTGTTTGTTTTGGAGCCTCCGAACGATCAATGAAGGTAAGGCTTTTAACATCTAGCCTTTAGTTAATTTGAAACTCTAAACTCATGTGAAAAAATTTGCATTATATAAAGCCATTTTAAATTCTGGAATTGTGAATAGCTATGGCAGCTCAAAATTAGGGGTTGTCCACAAGTCCTTTGCCTTTTGCGCGCTCTGAAACTGTGAGTTCGTTAACGTTAGAAGCTTGTGTGAGAGTTTTAAACTCGTTTCTTCAATGCTGCTAAAAGGACAAAACCCATCGTAAAACATTTCTTTGTCATGTGTGTCGACAGCTCCAATCAAACCATGTATTACTGTGTATGGCCGTTAGCCGACAACACTCAGTCCATTCGTTTGAAACTTTATTTCACTGACCAGAGTTTGAATAATATATAGCAAGTAAACTGCACAAAATCTTTCGTGAATAAAAGCCACCTTAATATTCTATTCCGGTAAATAAATTACAAGGCCAACTTTAGAAGTTTTCTCGTAGTTTTGAGTTCCTTTAACAGCCAACAACAAACTGATTGGTAAAACAAAGATACTTTATATATGTTTGAGCTATAATTTTTCTTTTATAGTCATGCGAAGAGTTTAGAAAGTGTCTGATAAAAACATTCTTCACACTTTCCCCGAGCAATCGCTCCATGTTTAGTTTTGTTTTGCTTATTCACAACAAACAAGTTTCAATATGCTACAAGAAAAGTGAATCATTATTACTGTAACAAACACAAATTTGAAGAAATCCTGTTTAATTTGAAAACAAAGTTCGACTAACGAGCTTTGTTTCCGGTACAAACGGGTTGTTTGCGGGTTGCAAGATTGAATCGTCCCTCTTATACTGACGTTTCTACGATATACTATTTGAAGTTGTAACACAGAGGCTTTGGAACAAACTTACATGTTTCTTCATTTCAAAAAACAAGAACTTGTGAGTTATTCCTGAAGACACGTGAGAAACACTAGCTGTAGGCATGAATG
The DNA here is from genome assembly GCA_027575215.2 of Hydrozoanthus sils. NCBI lineage: Eukaryota > Metazoa > Cnidaria > Anthozoa > Zoantharia > Hydrozoanthidae > Hydrozoanthus > Hydrozoanthus sils. The sequence goes on along the minus strand of JAOBRD020181645.1, from coordinate 8,726 downwards.
ACCGCCTTATTCAGTATCACTAGAATTCGGGGAATTTGGAGCCGGTTTCGACATGGTTTTTACGGAACCTTGTTAACTAGCTGCAAGTTCCAGGACCTCGGCAACGATGTCATGTCTCACACTCTAGCTTCATCACCATCATCATCATCATTTCTAGACTGCAAAACCGTCCATCAATTGTGTGGATTGGGAAAAGGAAATGGACGCGTGGACGCGAGCAAAAAGGAATGGGGACGAAGATTTGCTCAAGTCCGCACCTCCACTTCCTCTCCCCAGTCTCACACTTGATGAGCGCGCTTTGATTTTCAATTTTCCAGCAAGGAAGAGACTGTTTTGCAGTTTACATCATTTCTTACTTCATCATCATCATTATCACCACCTCCATCACCATCATCACCATCACCACAACTATCACCATCATCATCATCATCATTATTATTATCATCATCATCATCATCATCATCTTCATCATCACCATCACCATCACTATCATCATCACCACCACCACAACCATCATCATCATTATCACCACCATCATCATCACCATTACCATCATCACCACCATCACCATCACTATCATCATCACCACCACCAACACCACAACCATCATCATCATCATCACCAACACCAACACCACCATCACCATCATCATTATCACCACTATCATCATCATTATCACCACCACCACCATTAGTGAAGTTGGTCAACGGGACACGTGTTAGATTCGAGGGGAGTCAAGATCCTTGATAAAGAACGAGATTGGCGAAGGATGGGATATAGGAAGCGATTATAAAAAGGGCAGAGGACCCAACCCTGAACAGAAAGGGGGCCGGGGGTCTCCGGTTCTCGCTGTCACATACTTGGGACCGAGCCCTCTCCTCCGTTCCTCGATAATTGTCACGTGAAATTGAGCTGCCGCGTGACTAACTTCACTTATGAAAACTGTCTATTTTTATAAGATTCAAAATTCCAGAAATTGATTTGAAAGTTTTTGCTTCAGCATTTGATTCTTTTTTACAGCACAACTGCAGCACGATGAGAAAGCACAAGCTTCTGGTATTACTCGGTTGTGTTATCCTGTTGTTACCTCTTGCAGCTAATAGCGTTAAGAACATTACAGCCGCGCTGGTTGCTCTGGCACCAGTGGGGCCTGAGGACGAGAGGGAGACAGATTTAACACTGGAGGATCCAACGACCAACAACAACGCGGGCTCAACAATAGTAACTAATCCCCTAATGTGGCTTGGGGTGACTCTGGCGGTTTTGGCCGTGAGCTGACACAATAACCAGATTATACACGTTATGTAAAAACCCTTGATATACACATGCGCCTTACAACACTACACAAGATCAAATAGGCATGGGCACTAGTACTTTAAACGCATATATGCATTTTAAATGCATTTGCATTATAAGTTTTTTGCCGAAAATTAAGCTAGATCAAGGCTCTGCCTGTAGACTATACATAGTAACACAGATCTGGTAAGGAGAGATAACTGTATAAATCCAAGGCATAAGAAAAGACACTTGAAAGTTAAATGAAAGTTCGGAAACTGGTTCACCCATTCCAAAGAAGAAACGGAATCACAACTTGATCAAAATCTATAGATGCCCAACTGTAATAACACAGCGGACAAATAGAGGAATTCAACGACGTGATACTTTATCATTGATTAACATATGAGACGAAAACCCGAATTGATTACAAGTGTATTCAAGTTTTCAATACCTCGAGTACTTGAAACAGTGAGCGAAAAAATAATCATGCAGTTGACCTGGGCAAACTGTTAACCATTGTTGAAAATAACGGAAAAATCAGGTTCAGTGAGTAATGTTAACCTAGCTGATATCCGAGCATCAGTTGTTTTTTTTGTCACTAAAGTGTTTAATATATATGGAAATAAATTTTTAAAAACCTGATGTACTTTATGTTAACTACAACCAGAGGGCGTAGATAGCCCATTTGGTAAGGCGCCAATCTGTCGTAGGGGAGGCATGGGTTCGATTCCCGGTGCAGGACCTTCACTCAGGGTCTTAAAATACCTGAGGAGAAGGTGCTGCCTTTGCTCTAACATCTGCAAACAGTTAAACCTTTGCGTCTTCGCAAATAAGGACGTTATAAACTGTAGGTCCTGGGTGGCAGACCTCGAAGGAGACCTCGAGTCCTTTGAAATTTTGAGTCAAAGTGTCATAAAATAAAACAAAGTAACACCGCGAAATAAAATCAAAAGAGCATCTTGGAAAATAAACCTTTAGTCGCGGTTGTATTGGCGAATTGTTCTATCTAGAGTAGATAACTGTTTCAGTCCTATTTGTATCGATAAATTCTCCCACCTATAATGGTTAACCCTTTCAGCGGGCCGAGTTGTCTTTGTAAATTCTGCCATCTAGCTAGAATGGTTAATTCTTTCAGTCGCAGAACTTTTCGTTAGGAAATTCCTCCATCTAGAATACAAAACCCTTTCAGTCCCAGCTGTAAGATTAAGTTTTCCCATCTAGAGTGCAAAACCCTTTGGAAAATTATCCAATTTAGAGTGGTTTACCTTTTCACTCCTAGTTGTATCAGTAAATTGTCCCATCTAGAGTGGTTAACCCTTTCAGTCCCTGTTATATTGATAAATTCTCCCATCTAGAGTGGTTAATCCTTTCAGTCATAGTTGTAACGGTAAATTATCCCATCTAGAGTGGTTAACCCTTTCAGTCCCGGTTGTATTGGTAAATTCTCCCATCTAGAGTGGTTAATCCTTTGAGTCCCAGTTGTGTTGGTAAATTCTCCCATCTAGCGAGGGGTTAATCCTTTCAGTCCCGGTTGTATTGGTAAATTCTCCCATCTACAGTGGTTAATCCTTTGAGTCCCAGTTGTGTTGGTAAATTCTCCCATCTAGCGAGGGGTTAATCCTTTCAGTCCCGGT